>CP097511.1:57490784-57612783 GCA_023547065.1 Musa troglodytarum
TATGAAAAATCAGTTATAGCTATCAATCTTCATACTCTGTTGGAGATTTACCTCCTAATGGAATGCTCTCAAGTGTTGTTTTCGGAAGTAACAAACTTAGGTACATCATCCTAATGAAATGCTTTTAAGTACACACCATTATGTCTTGCTAGAGACAAATCTTGAATTTCCTCACTTCAAAGTTTGCTACCTTTGAAAATCATTAGATGTGAATGTTCTTAGTTCGATAATACCTTAAACATAGATTATTGGCTAGAAAAAGATGCATGTGTGAACTCCAAATAGTTGTTGTCTTCGTTGATGCTACCTTTGTCACTGTACAGTTGGAAAACATGCATGAAAAGAAAGTCTTTCTGCAAGATTGCAATGCACAAAGGGAAACACTTGCAATTTAGGACAGAATGGATAATACCTTGATGGTACAAGTACAGGTTCCTGTTTGCCTCTTCCCAACTTGTATACTGATGATGGTTGTTTTTGAAGACTGCTAAATATGGCACCATGGTTGGAGTTGAACTATTTGTTGAAAATTATTTTCATTTTCGTGGATAATTTTTCATTATCTGCTTAATATTCTCTTTATTGTAGCAGACTTCTTGTGCAAAAATGAAATTGACTTACCAAGTCAAAATTCACTTGACATTTCTTGGTTAAGAACATTGATTTCTGCAGCCTAGCATTGGACTCTTTCCACCAAAATGGTTTATCTTTCATCGATTGCTGAACAAGATTCTTTACTTCGGTGGACTCTGATTGGACAGGTTTTGGTGCTGTATGGAAATCACCTAGAGTCAAGCTCTTTGGGTAGGACTGTCACTAAGAACGCTGCGCACCTTCATTTTCCTGCAAAGAAACAACTTTGATTATCTCGTGACTCTACATTGGTTCCCACACACTCTGCAACCATCCTCCATGAAGTAACAATACTTACTTGGATGAGCCACAGAGGAAAAGGAGAGCTTGATTTGGATGATCCTGGTCAGTTTGGTCAGAGGGCATTTTGGAAGTATTCAACAGATGGTCAACAATTCTGAAGAGTCAGCAATGGTCCTCCTGATTGGAGATAATCTTGGATCTGACAAAAGCCAAACCGGGCTTGATGGGATATGCAAGCTACTGTGAGAGTAAGGTTTTACTATTTGAATCCATATCCTTTTTTTTTTTTTTTGACAAACAAGGTTCTTGAATTTAATATTTTTTTGATATCTATATCTGAATTCAAATCTAGTGGTTCAAAAATGTATAGGAACATGGCACCCTTAGATTTTCCACTATATGATCTTTTTTTACCATTATGCTCCCTTGTTGTGAGCATCTCGATATAAGGAATCATTATATATATTTTTTCCTATGATGCGAATTGGTTCGCAAAAGAATAAGGATTGCGGTTTTATTGTGCCACGAGCAAGAGGATCGATAGGATGATCTTGGATACAGGTTAAACCACCACCAAAGATCGATAGAACGGGATCACCACCAAACTTGGATACAGATACCACCACCAAGCAAGGATACAGATTCCCAAGAGGCTCACCACACTCGAAATCCACCAAGTGATACAGATGCCTTAATGCAAGAAACTTGCAAAAGAAATTAACTCTCAATATTCATTCAACCACCCTTACAAATGAGAATATGTCTCATTATATAGAAACTAGATTCAAAAACAACTTGAGAACTACCCAAACAATAAAGACTAACAAGACTAACAACACTAACAATACTAACAAGTCTAACAAACTAACAAGTCTAACAAACTTAGTTTACTAACAATAACCAGAAATATCTACTCCAAAAGAATATTAAATCACTTAGTAATCTCGGATGCTCCGTATCACCAATAAGCTGAATATGTCACAAATTAATTCCACATAAGCATAGTGACAAGTGGCGCATGAGGAGAATTCAGATGTTGCAATTTGGTGTAGCGCCATTCAGCAAAGTGTTGAACCGAAATGCATCATCCTCCTTCTGGAAAAGATTTGTCCTCAAATCTTCAGTTCTTTGTCTTCCTCAAATGGAGATAGGTCTTGAACATTGAATGTTGCTGAGACATGGGACTCACCAGAAGATCGATCTTGTAGGCGTTGTCATTGACTCTTTCTAATACCTTGAAGGACCTTCACTCTAGGCATCAACTTGGACTTGCGTTTGGAGGAAACCTCTCCTTTCGGAAATGAATCCAAACTAAATCTCCAGGCGAAAGATAAGCCGCCTATTCTTGTTTGCCTTCCTTTCATAAATCTCATTTTGCTTCGCAATTTGAGATTTAATCTTCTCATGTAACTCCTTTATTACCTTGGCTCTGGTTCTTTGTGCACCAAATCCTTGCTAGGCAAAGGTAGCAAATCGATGGGAGTAAGTGGATTGATGCCATACACAGCTTCAAATGGTGAACATTTTGTAGTGCGACTTGGAACTCTATTGTATGCAAACTCGCATGAGCAAGCTTCAAGTCCCAATCCTTCTGATTTTTGGACACTAAAGTTCTCAATATAGCTCCCATGGTACACGGTTGACAACTTCGGTTTGTCCATCCGCTTGAGGATGACAAGAAGTGCCGAATGAAGCTTCTGCATCAAGCTTACTCCATAATGTCTTCCAAAATCCACTTAGAACTTGCTGTCCCTATCCAAAACAATGGTGCGTGGAACTCCATGAAGTCGAATGATCTCACGGAAGTACAAATCAGCAATGTGAATAGCATCGTCGGTCTTATGGCAAGGCACAAAATGAGCCATCTTTGAAAACCGATCGACAACCACCATAATAGCATCTTTTTGTCTTTGAGTCCTTGGTAAACCAAGAACGAAATCCATGCTTACTGACTTCCCAAGGAACCTCGTGAATTGGCAATGGCGTGTATAATCCTTGTGGAAGAACATGACTCTTGGCTTTGTGACAAGTGACACACCGCCTAAGGATTCTTTGAACATCTCTTGCCATCTTTGGCCAGTGAAAGTGCTCTTGTAATAGAGTCAAAGTCTTGTTAACGCCAAAGTGGCCAGCAATTCCACCTCCATGGACTTCTCTAATCAACAACTCCCTCGTTGAACTCTGAGGAATGCACAACTTGTTGTCCTTGAAGAGAAAACCTTCTTGGACATGGAAATGATCCACAGCACCTTTTTGACATGCTGCAAATATAGAATTAAAGTCCACATCATCCGCATAGAGTTCTTTTATTACTTCAAAGCCGATAAGCTTGGAATCCATCAAGGAGAGCAAAGAATGTCTCCGCGATAGTGCATCGGCGACAACATTGGATTTTCCTGCTTTATGCTTGATCATGAAGGAGTAGGATTGAAGATATTCAACCCATTTGGCATGCCTCTTATTCAGCTTGTGTTGGCCATTGATGAACTTCAAAGCTTCATGATCCGAATGCAAGACAAACTCCTAGGCAATAAATAGTGGCTCCAATGTTCTAATGCACGAATGATTGCATAGAATTCTTTATCATAAGTGGAGTAATTCAGCCTGGAACCATTAAGCTTTTCGCTGAAATAAGCAAGTGGTCGGCCATGTTGAAGTAATACTCCTCCAATCCCAACACCGGAAGCATCACACTCTACTTCAAAGAGCTTTTCAAAATCAGGAAGTGCAAGCACCGGGGCCTCACACAACTTCAGTTTAATGGTTTCAAAGCTTTGCTGCGCTTGAGTCCACTCAAATGTTTCTCCTTTCAAGCAATCAGTAAGTGGAGCAATAATGGTGCTGAAATTTTAATGAAGCGCTTATAGAAAGAAGCCAAACCATGAAAACTCCTTACATCATGAACAGATTGGGAGTTGGCCAGATTGGATTGCTTTCAACCTTGCTTTCCCATTTTGATGCCTTCACTTGAGATGACATATCCCAGAATACAACTCTAGAAGTAAAGAAATGGCACTTCTTGAGATTGCCAAATAGTTGCTGAATGCGCAACTCTTCAAATAGCTTCTTCAAGTGCTGCAAGTGTTCTTCTTCATCTCGCTATAGACAAGGATGTCATCAAAGTAGACAACAATGAATTTCCCAATAAAAGGCCTTAGAACATGATTCATTAGCCTCATGAATGTGCTAGGAGCATTAGACAAACCGAATGGCATAACAAGCCACTCATAGAGACCTCCTTGGTCTTGAATGCCGTTTTCCATTCATCTCCTTCCTTCATGCGAACTGATGGTAACCACTCCGAGATCTACCTTGGAAAAATAGTGGCACCATGCAATTCATCTAGCATATCATCAAGCCGAGGAATAGGATAACGGCATTTACCGTTATCTTGTTGATGGCACGACTATCCATGCACATTCTCCATGAGCCATCTTTCTTTGGAACTAGAATACCGGAACGGAGCAAGGACTCAAGCTTTCTTGACATAGCCTCTAGACACCAACTCATCAACTTGTCAAGCTCTAGTCTCCTCCGGTTACACCTATAAGCTGGTTTGTTGGGCAATGGTGCTCCGCATTAAGTCAATTTGATGCTGAATCTCTCTTGGAGGCAAGCCAATGGCAATTCTTTAGGGAAGACATCAAAGCAAATTCATTCAGCAATGGTTTCACCAAAGGGTGAATTAAATCTTCATGGACCGCATTTGCTTCAAGCAAGAGCAATGCAAACAGTTGCCTCTTCTTCAAACAAGTCTCTCTAAGTTCGGCTTTGCTCAAAAAGCCGCCAGCAACTCCATTCTTCTTATGTTGACCACAATCAGCAAGACTTGGAGATAAGGGGGTAAGAGTGATCTTCTCCTGCCCCAAAAGAGTGGAAGAGGTGTCCTTGAAGCCACCATGCATAGCCCAGCGATCATATTGCCATGGTCTTCCCAACAACAAGTGACATGCATCCATAGGGATCACATCACAAGTAATTTCATCTTGATAATGCTTCCCAATTGAAAATGAGATTAAGGCTTGTTTAGTTACCTTAACATCACTTTCCTTGTTCAGCCATTGAAGTTTGTAAGGTTGAGGATGTGTGATTGTTGGCAAACTCAGCTTCTCAATCATAATTGCTGAAGCAACGTTAGTGCAACTTCCACTATCAACAATAACATGGCATACCTTTCCTTGATCGCATAATCGTGTTTGGAAAAGGTTCTCCTTTGTTCCTCCATAGCCAACATGGTTAAACCACCACCAAAGATCGATAGAACATCACCACCAAACTTGAATACCAGCAAGGATACAGATTCTCAAGAGGCTCACCACACTTAATCCAAGTGATACAGATGCCTTAATGCAAGAAACTTGCAAAAGAAATTAACTCTCAATATTCATTCAACCACCCTTACAAATGAGAATATGTCTCATTATATAGAAACTAGATTCAAAAACAACTTGAGAACTACCCAAACAATAAAGACTAACAAGACTAACAACACTAACAATATGATGCGAATTGGTTCGCAAAAGAATAAGGATTGCGGTTTTATTGTGCCACGAGCAAGAGGATCGATAGGATGATCTTGGATACAGGTTAAACCACCACCAAAGATCGATAGAACGGGATCACCACCAAACTTGGATACAGATACCACCACCAAGCAAGGATACAGATTCCCAAGAGGCTCACCACACTCGGAATCCACCAAGTGATACAGATGCCTTAATGCAAGAAACTTGCAAAAGAGATTAACTCTCAATATTCATTCAACCACCCTTACAAATGAGAATATGTCTCATTATATAGAAACTAGATTCAAAAACAACTTGAGAACTACCCAAACAATAAAGACTAACAAGACTAACAACACTAACAATACTAACAAGTCTAACAAACTAACAAGTCTAACAAACTTAGTTTACTAACAATAACCAGTAAATATCTACTAAAGAACATTAAATCACTTAGTAATCTCGGATGCTCCCAGATCACCAATAAGCTGAATATGTCACAAATTAATTCCACATAAGCATAGTGACAAGTGGCATGAGGAGAATTCAGCATGTTGCAATTTGGTGTAGCGCCATTCAGCAAAGTGTTGAACCGAAATGCATCATCCTCCCTTTGCTGGAAAAGATTTGTCCTCAAATCTTCAGGTTCTTTGTCTTCTCAAATGGAGATAGGTCTTGAACATTGAATGTTGCTGAGACATGGGACTCACCAGAAGATCGATCTTGTAGGCGTTGTCATTGACTCTTTCTAATACCTTGAAGGGACCTTCAGCTCTAGGCATCAACTTGACTTCATGCTTGAGGAAACCTCTCCTTTCGGAAATGAATCCAAACTAAATCTCCGTAAAAGATAACAGCTCGCCTATTCTTGTTTGCCTTTCCTTTCATAAATCTCATTTTGCTTCGCAATTTGAGATTTAATCTTCTCATGTAACTCCTTTATTACCTTGGCTCGCTGGTTAGCTTCTTTGTGCACCAAATCCTTGCTAGGCAAAGGTAGCAAATCGATGGGAGTAAGTGGATTGATGCCATACACAGCTTCAAATGATGAACATCTTGTAGTGCGACTTGAACTCTATTGTATGCAAACTCGCATGAGCAAGCTTCAAGTCCCAATCCTTCTGCTTTTTGGACTCTAAAGTTCTCAATTTAGCTCCCATGGTACGGTTGACTACTTCGGTTTGTCCATCCGTTTGAGGAGGACAGGAGGGGCTGATCAGAAGCTTCGCATCAAGCTTACTCCATAATGTCTTCCAAAATCCACTTAGGAACTTGCTGTCCCTATCCAAACAATGGTGCGAGGAACTCCATGAAGTCGAATGATCTCACGGAAGTACAAATCAGCAATGTGAATAGCATCGCCGGTCTTATGGCAAGGCACAAAATGAGCCATCTTTGAAAACCGATCGACAACCACCATAATAGCATCTTTTGTCTTTGAGTCCTTGGTAAACCAAGAACGAAATCCATGCTTACAGCTTCCCAAGGAACCTCTGAATTGGCAATGGCGTGTATAATCCTTGTGGAAGAACATGACTCTTGGCTTTGTGACAAGTGACACACCGCCTAAGGATTCTTTGAACATCTCTTGCCATCTTTGGCCGTGAAAGTGCTCTTGTAATAGAGTCAAAGTCTTGTTAACGCCAAAGTGGCCAGCAATTCCACCTCCATGGACTTCTCTAATCAACAACTCCTCGTTGAACTCGAGGAATGCACAACTTGTTGTCCTTGAAGAGAAAACCTTCTGGACATGGAAATGATCCACAGCACCTTTTGACATGCTGCAAATATAGAATTAAAGTCCACATCATCCGCATAGAGTTCTTTTATTACCTCGGCCGATAAGCTTGGAATCCATCAAGGAGAGCAAAGAATGTCTCCGCGATAGTGCATCGGCGACAACATTGGATTTTCCTGCTTTATGCTTGATCATGAAGGAGTAGGATTGAAGATATTCAACCCATTTGGCATGCCTCTTATTCAGCTTGTGTTGGCCATTGATGAACTTCAAAGCTTCATGATCCGAATGCAAGACAAACTCCTAGGCAATAAATAGTGGCTCCAATGTTCTAATGCACGAATGATTGCATAGAATTCTTTATCATAAGTGGAGTAATTCAGCTGAACCATTAAGCTTTTCGCTGAAATAAGCAAGTGGTCGGCCATGTTGAAGTAATACTCCTCCAATCCCAACACCGAAGCATCACACTCTACTTCAAAGAGCTTTTCAAAATCAGGAAGTGCAAGCACCGGGCCTCACACAACTTCAGTTTAATGGTTTCAAAGCTTTGCTGCGCTCAGAGTCCACTCAAATGTTTCTCCTTTCAAGCAATCAGTAAGTGGAGCAATAATGGTGCTGAAATTTTTAATGAAGCGCCTATAGAAAGAAGCCAAACCATGAAAACTCCTTACATCATGAACAGATTGGGAGTGGGCCAGGAGTGGATTGCTTCAACCTTGCTTTCGCCCATTTTGATGCCTTCACTTGAGATGACATATCCCAGGAATACAACTCTAGAAGTAAAGAAATGGCACTTCTTGAGATTGCCAAATAGTTGCTGAATGCGCAACTCTTCAAATAGCTTCTTCAAGTGCTGCAAGTGTTCTTCTTCATCTCGGCTATAGACAAGGATGTCATCAAAGTAGACAACAATGAATTTCCCAATAAAAGGCCTTAGAACATGATTCATTAGCCTCATGAATGTGCTAGGAGCATTAGACAAACCGAATGGCATAACAAGCCACTCATAGAGACCTCCTTGGTCTTGAATGCCGCTTTCCATTCATCTCCTTCCTTCATGCGAATCTGATGGTAACCACTCCGAGATCTACCTTGGAAAAAATAGTGGCACCATGCAATTCATCTAGCATATCATCAAGCCGAGGAATAGGATAACGGCATTTCACTGCTATCTTGTTGATGGCACGACTATCCATGCACATTCTCCATGAGCCATCTTTCTTTGGAACTAGAATGGCTGGAACGGAGCAAGGACTCAAGCTTTCTTGGACATAGCCTCTAGACACCAACTCATCAACTTGTCGCTGAAGCTCTCTAGTCTCCTCCGGTTACACCTATAAGCTGGTTTGTTGGGCAATGGTGCTCCGGCATTAAGTCAATTTGATGCTGAATCTCTCTCTTGGAGGCAAGCCGAATGGCAATTCTTTAGGGAAGACATCAGCAAATTCATTCAGCAATGGTTTCACCAAAGGGTGAATTAAATCTTCATGGACCGTGATTTGCTTCAAGCAAGAGCAATGCAAACAGTTGCCTCTTCTTCAAACAAGTCTCTCAAGTTCTGGCTTTGCTCAAAAGCGGCCAGCAACTCCATTCTTCTTATGTTGACCACAATCAGCAAGACTTGGAGATAATGGGGTAAGAGTGATCTTCTTCTGCCCCAATAGGATGGAATAAGTGTTCTTGAAGCCATCATGCATAGCCTTGCGATCATATTGCCATGGTCTTCCAAACAACAAGTGACATGCATCCATAGGGATCACATCACAAGTAATTTCATCTTGATAATGCTTCCCAATTGAAAATGAGATTAAGGCTTGTTTAGTTACCTTAACATCACTTTCCTTGTTCAGCCATTGAAGTTTGTAAGGTTGAGGATGTGTGATTGTTGGCAAACTCAGCTTCTCAATCATAATTGCTGAAGCAACGTTAGTGCAACTTCCACTATCAACAATAACATGGCATACCTTTCCCTTGATCGCATAATCGTGTTTGGAAAAAGGTTCTCCTTTGTTCCTCCATAGCCACCAAGTTGGCATTCAAAGGCCTTGCGAATCACCAGTGAGTTCGCCATCATCGTGATGTTCCACATGCTCTTCTCCTTCTTCGTAATCCCAAATCGGTTCATCCTCTTCAAAATTTGGTTCTTCAACCTCTTTGAGGGTGATAGTGCGCCGATTAGGACATTCGAAGCAATATGCCCAAAACCTTGGCATTTGAAGCATCGCTCTCCTTGGAGGTTGTCACGGGCTGGGAATCAACTTTGGTTTTATCCTGCCTTGCTGTACTCTTCTCAGCTTGAAAAGAAGTGCCCCCCTTGCTGGAAGAAGCCCTCTTCGCAAATGGCTTGTAGGCCGACCTCTTGGAAGAGTCTTGCCGCTACATCACCTTGTTTGCGAGCTTGCATACATCATTTAAGCTCCAATAGGGTTGTAAATCCACCAAATCAGCAATTGGTTTCTTTAAACCACCCAGATATCGTGCAATGGTTTGCTCATGGGATTCAGTAACATCACACTTAATCATGAGTTGTTCAAACTCACGAGTGTACTCTTCAACATTCAAGTCATTCTGTTTTAGAGTATGGAGTTTTAAGAACATATCTTGCCTGTAATTTTAGACACGAATCTCCTTCTCATCTCCCTTTTCATCTTCTCCCACGTTCGGATCTTGTTCTTCCCTTCTCTAGCATGAGCTTTAAGATTCTCCCACCATAGGCTCGCGTAATGGCGCAACTTCAAAGCTGCAACCTTCACTTTCTTTTCCTCCGAATAGTCTTTAAATTCAAAGACTCTCTCCATGGTGTGTAGCCAATCAATGAAGTCATCAGGTGAAAGTTTACCTTCAAATTCCGGAATCTCCACTTTGACATCGGATTTATTCTTGTGATGATTGAATCTGTGATGCCTCCTCCCTTGAGACTCCTCACCACTTGAGTTCTCACGGAAAGGATTCTCCTCATCATCACCAGAACTAGCATGAGACGATGTTGCTCCTCTTTGAAAAAGCTGCATCATTTGGCGTTGCAAATCAGCAGTCTTTCGCTCCATTCGCATAGAACGAGCTTGTTCAAATGTCAAACCACGTTGGAACTCGTCGGCCATGTGTATAGTGAAGATGGGGGTTTGGGGTATGTAAGTGTTTAGGGGGGGAATGAAGATGGTGTATAGAAGAAATGCACAAAAGGAACCGCGTTTCCCACAGACGGCGCCAAATGATGCGAACTGGTTCGCAAAAGAATAAGGATTGCGGTTTTATTGTGCCACGAGCAAGAGGATCGATAGGATGATCTTGGATACAGGTTAAACCACCACCAAAGATCGATAGAACGGGATCACCACCAAACTTGGATACAGATACCACCACCAAGCAAGGATACAGATTCCCAAGAGGCTCACCACACTCGGAATCCACCAAGTGATACAGATGCCTTAATGCAAGAAACTTGCAAAAGAAATTAACTCTCAATATTCATTCAACCACCCTTACAAATGAGAATATGTCTCATTATATAGAAACTAGATTCAAAAACAACTTGAGAACTACCCAAACAATAAAGACTAACAAGACTAACAACACTAACAATACTAACAAGTCTAACAAACTAACAAGTCTAACAAACTTAGTTTACTAACAATAACCAGTAAATATCTACTCCGAAAGAATATTAAATCACTTAGTAATCTCGGATGCTCCCGTATCACCAATAAGCTGAATATGTCACAAATTAATTCCACATAAGCATAGTGACAAGTGGCGCATGAGGAGAATTCAGCATGTTGCAATTTGGTGTAGCGCCATTCAGCAAAGTGTTGAACCGAAATGCATCACACATGCTCTTCTCCTTCTTCAGAATCCCAAATCGGTTCATCCTCTTCAAAATTTGGTTCTTCAACCTCTTTGAGGGTGATAGTGCGCCGATTAGGACATTCGGAAGCAATATGCCCAAAACCTTGGCATTTGAAGCATCGTCTCTCCTTGGAGGTTGTCACGGGCTGGGAATCAACTTTGGTTTTATCCTTCCTTGCTGTAGTCTTCTCAGCTTGAAAAGAAGTGCTCCCTTTGCTGGAAGAAGCCCTCTTCTCAAATGGCTTGTAGGACGACCTCTTGGAAGAGTCTTGCTGCTTCTCCACCTTGTTTGCTAGCTTGCATACATCATTTAAGCTCCAATAGGGTTGTAAATCCACCAAATCAGCAATTGGTTTCTTTAAACCACCCAGATATCGTGCAATGGTTTGCTCATGGGATTCAGTAACATCACACTTAATCATGAGTTGTTCAAACTCACGAGTGTACTCTTCAACATTCAAGTCATTCTGTTTTAGAGTATGGAGTTTTAAGAACATATCTTGCCTGTAATTTTCGGGCACGAATCTCCTTCTCATCTCCCTTTTCATCTTCTCCCACGTTCGGATCTTGTTCTTCCCTTCTCTAGCACGCCGAGCTTTAAGATTCTCCCACCATAGGCTCGCGTAATGGCGCAACTTCAAAGCTGCAACCTTCACTTTCTTTTCCTCCGAATAGTCTTTAAATTCAAAGACTCTCTCCATGGTGTGTAGCCAATCAATGAAGTCATCAGGTGAAAGTTTACCTTCAAATTCCGGAATCTCCACTTTGACATCGGATTTATTCTTGTGATGATTGAATCTGTGATGCCTCCTCCCTTGAGACTCCTCACCACTTGAGTTCTCACGGAAAGGATTCTCCTCATCATCACCAGAACTAGCATGAGACGATGTTGCTCCTCTTTGAAAAAGCTGCTCCATTTGACGTCTCAAATCAGCAATCTCTCGCTCCATTCGCATAGAACGAGCTTGTTCAAATGTCAAACCACGCTGGAACTCGTCGGCCATGTGTATAGTGAAGATGGGGGTTTGGGTATGTAAGTGTTTAGGGGGGGAATGAAGATGGTGTATAGAAGAAATGCACAAAAGGAACCGCGTTTCCCACAGACGGCGCCAAATGATGCGAATTGGTTCGCAAAAGAATAAGGATTGCGGTTTTATTGTGCCACGAGCAAGAGGATCGATAGGATGATCTTGGATACAGGTTAAACCACCACCAAAGATCGATAGAACGGGATCACCACCAAACTTGGATACAGATACCACCACCAAGCAAGGATACAGATTCCCAAGAGGCTCACCACACTCGGAATCCACCAAGTGATACAGATGCCTTAATGCAAGAAACTTGCAAAAGAAATTAACTCTCAATATTCATTCAACGACCCTTACAAATGAGAATATGTCTCATTATATAGAAACTAGATTCAAAAACAACTTGAGAACTACCCAAACAATAAAGACTAACAAGACTAACAACACTAACAATACTAACAAGTCTAACAAACTAACAAGTCTAACAAACTTAGTTTACTAACAATAACCAGTAAATATCTACTCCAAAAGAATATTAAATCACTTAGTAATCTCGGATGCTCCCGTATCACCAATAAGCTGAATATGTCACAAATTAATTCCACATAAGCATAGTGACAAGTGGCGCATGAGGAGAATTCAGCATGTTGCAATTTGGTGTAGCGCCATTCAGCAAAGTGTTGAACCGAAATGCATCATCCTATTATTATTTGTTTTACCTGCTTGCCATGCTTATATGACTAGTATCATTTATGCTTGCAGATCCAAGGCAGCTATATTATAATATTGGGGCTTCTATCATATGGGATCTCAGAGTTAGCCCATCCTGTTTATGCAACCCTTTCTGAGCAAGGTGTCGTTTCAATGCAAAAGATACTTACACTAATTGATCATGATCTGTGTTGTCTACTATCTACAATATTGGTTTATGGGTTTTGACATCAGAAAGTGACATCCATCTTCTCTAACAATGCAAGAAGTTTATGTTAAAGAGGGATAGTTGAGCCAAATTTGATTTGAGGAAATCAACACTTTTATTATGTAATCCAAGTAAGATGACCATCTGGATAGGCTTGCATGCCTTTCAATTTATTGGCCCACTCTACCTCAACAAATTCCAAAGTTTTTAATCCTTCCATTTATTTTTAGTTTTTAACATAATGTTAGATAAGGCCCTATTCTTGGCAAGCTGTGTTGGCCTTATGAGAACATGTTCACTTTTTGGCATTTTTTTTGGTTAAATTCAAGTCAAACATCTTCCTTACATATATATCCTTTTTCTTTTCTCCTTTCAAGTGGTCTTCCCCATCTTCTCTTTTCCTTTTTTCTTTATCTCTTCGGGCAATCTTGCACTTCGTCTTTTGAGTAAACCAAGTGCACTTCGTCTTTTGAGTAAACCAAGTGCAATATTGCAGCCGAGAGAGGAAGGACAAGATGCCGGAGCTGGTGATGTCAAATGCGGGGCTTGGTGGTGCAAAGAAATTTGAGGGAAGGATCACAATATATGTTGTAATCTGTGAAATAATTGTAGCCACGGGTGGCCTCATGTTTGGTTATGACATTGGAATATCAGGTAACTTCCATTTTGTATTAATTCAATAGTAGATTTATTTGTTATATTATCTAGCATCAGAAGTATGGTCATGTTTGTCTTGGGTTGTCATCATAGGTTAAATCAGATAATTAGACCCACTTATTATAAAAAAACAAAGGGGAACAACTTGTTATTGAGGTTTTAATTACAGTAGGAAGATAATTGTTTATTTTCTTTAGTTGACATATGCTTATTGGATAGTATTCATAATCTAATCTCCACCTCCATTGCGGAGAGATAGATGGTCTATCATATAAGATAGGCGATGGTTGCTTGCAGATCAAGCAGTGACTTTGCTTGGGATTCCATGCATGGATTCCACTTGGTTGTGTGATGTTTCTTTCTCTTTGTCATCAATTGCCTCATATGTTGCTCTTGCCTAAAGCCTTCCCTGCCTTGGTAGATTAATTTGTTTTATTTTCTAGCATCGAAAGTATTGTCAGGTTTGTCTTAGGTTGTCGTCATAGGTTAAATCAGATAATTAGACCAACTTATTATAAAAAAAACAAAAGGAACAACTTGTTATTGAGGTATTAACTACAACAGGAAGATGATTGCTTATTTTCTTTAGTTGACATTAGCCCATTGGATGGTATTCATAATACAACCTCCACCCCCATTACGGTGAGAGAGATGCTCTATCATACAAGAGATGGTTGCTTGCAGATCTTGCTTGGATTTTCCACTTGATTGTGTGATGGTTCTTTCTATTTGTCATCAACTGCCTCATATATGTTGCTTTTGCCTAAAGCCATCCTCATCCAGCTCCAATCTATTGCTGATCATGGAGCTAATCAATCATATCTGTATGGTCAATCTGCAGGGGGAGTGACATCTATTGATAACTTCTTGAGTTCTTCTCTGTGGTTTATGAGAGAAAGCACAAAGCAAGAAGGACAAGTATTGCAAGTTTGATAACCAAAACCTTTAGCTTTTCACTTCATCATCGTACCTGGCTGCCTCGGTAGCCAGCTTCGTAGCTTCGAAGGTTTACATGAAACATGGCTGGCGGCTCACTATGCAAGCAGCATCAGTATTCTTCTTGTTGTGAGCATCTCGATATAAGAAATCATTATATTTTCTTTTTCCTATTATTATTTGTTTTACCTACTTGCCATGCTTATATGACTAGTATCATTTATGCTTGCAGATCCAAGGCAACTATATTACAATATTGAGGCTCCTATCATATGGGATCTCAGAGTTAGCCCATCCTGTTTGTGCAACCCTTTTTGAGTAAGGTGCCGTTTCAATGCGAAAGATATTGACACTAATTGATCATGATCTGTGGTGTCTAAAATATTGGTTTATGGGTTTGACATCAGAAAGTGTCATCCATCTTCTCTAACAAGTGCAAGAAGTCTATGTTAAAGAGGGATAGTTGGGCTAAGTTTGATTTAAGGAGGAACACAACACTTTGATTGTGTAATCCAAGTAAGATGACCATTTGGATAGGCAGCATGCCTTTCAATTTATTGGCCCACGCCACCTCAACAAATTTCAAAGTTTTTAATCCTTCCATTTATTTTTAGTTTTTAGCATAATGTTAGACAAGGCTCTATTCTTAACAAAGCTGTGTTGGCCTTCTGAGAGCATGTTCACTTATTGGCAATTTTTTGGTTAATTCAAGTCAAACATCTTTCTTACATATATACATCTTTTTTCTTGTCTCCTTTCAAGCGGGTATCTCCATCTTCTCTTTTTCTATTTTCTTTACCTCTTTGGGCAATCTTGCACTTTGTCTTTTGAGTAAACCAGGTGCAATATTGCAGCCGAGAGAGGAAGGACAAGACGTCGGAGATGGTGTTGTCAAATGCGGGGCCTAGTGGTGTAAAGAAATTTGAGGAAAGGATCACAATATACGTTGTAATCTGTGAAATAATTGTAGCCACGGGAGGCCTCATGTTTGGTTATGACATTGGGATACCATGTAACTTCCATTTTGTATTATTTCAGTAGTAGATTTATTTATTATATTATCTAACATCGAAAGTATGGCCAAGTTTGTCTTGGATTGTCATCATAGGTTAAATCAGATAATTAGACCTGCTTATTACAAAAAAAAGGGAACAACTTTTTATTGAGGTTTTTGATAGCGGATAAGATTTCCTCAAACTGTATAAGGAAATCCTATTAGGTTGTTGAGGAAAATCCTTCCTAGTTTGTTAAGGGAATCATCTCCTATAAATAACTCTGTATGTAGCTATATTGAATTAATTCATTTTTACGCTTCAATCTTTATATGGTATCGGAGCCGCTTGCCTAAGAGCAAGCTCTCTTTCGCGTTATCCGACGATAGCAACAGATCGGTGTTCTTTTCGTTGTCCAGCGATAGCGTCGATGGTAGAAGAACACTGCACATCTGCACTTTGGAGCAGAACCCACCGAAGCAGAGTGGAGCAGCCCCGGCGCCATTGCACTCCACTAGGCCGAACTCGCAATCGTCGATTGCGCAGGAGTTGTGTCCGGTTGCATCAAACGAGCACTCCGTCCAAGCCCAGCAGTGGTCGGACCAGTTGGCAAGGACTGGCGGGCTCTCCTTCCTCGGCAGAAGCATAGCTCTCTTTGCCTCGCCCTCTCTGCATCGGCAACCGCTTCTCTGCGAAATCCCCCTGCGATCGGTGTTCTGCTTCCTTCTCCGACGGGATTCCTTACCTCTAGATCTCGTGGAACTCTACCACAGCGACACCTAGTTGATCGCAGTGAGCCATCGGCGGAAATTTTTCTCTTCTCGCAGTGAGTCATCTGCGCCCTCGGCTTCATCTGCGCCCGTTCCACCATAGCTGCGAGATCGCTTCCCAGCGATCGCAGCAAGCCCTCGACGGTGCCGTCCACCACCGCTGCCAGCCTACATCCAAAAGCAGAACATTCTCTGCTGCATAGAAAAATCGCTGCAGCGATAATTCAACCGACCATAGCGAGTCCTCTATAGTGTTTCAACCGTTGCTTCAATTGGTGGCCATGCAACCCATCATCATCGCTGTCCCCCTCGGCTAGTGATCTCTTCCCTCTCGCTGCCTCAGCCGCAGTGATCTATAACTGAAGTCGCCCCTATTCTGCAGTGACACAGAGCAGAAGAGCATAGCCACCGACCTCGGCATCCACTGCTGCTGCTGCTCTTTCCTCCTTGCGACTCACAGAAGTTGCATCCGCACCACAAGATCTACAGCCGCAACACATCTGTCGACAGAAACAGCCATCTGTAACGATCTACACCAGCAGGACATCGAAGGAGCTGCTCCTTCGGCTCAAGGTGCATCATCGAGGTATCGGTGTTACAAGGATTGCCACCCCTACCTGTGGTGATATAAACCAGCAAGTTGATCATAATTCGATTAAAGACCCTTTAACTATTCATGGAGGATCAATGATGAGAGCTAAAGCTAAGAGGATGAAAGAAGCTTTAACCTGTTTATTGGAAAACATTTAGAAGGATCAAGCTAGTCAAGACTCAGTCAAGATTCTAAGGTTACAAGAAGAGCCTAAAATGATCAACTTGATCATGAAGAGAGAAGGACAAAGTTAAAGACCTCATCTTGAAGAAGAAAAGTCTATTCAGCTATGTTTACCAAAATTCATGAATTAGGAATATGAATATTATTTAATGCATTCATTCCTTTTGTACTATCCTCATACTATATAAATGAGGCTGAATCAAAGTGTAGGACAGATAATTTGGGAAGTATAATAATTCTTCAACACCGGTGAGTGTTTTATTTTTAAGTTCTTGCATGAACTTTAGAACTTATCAGGCTTTTCTGCTTGTGGCGTTCAAACCAAATCTTTGCTTTTCCTTTGACTTATCAGACTTATTAGTTTGTGGCGTCTTAAGGGAATTCAAAGTGCTATTCTAGTTATTTCATCAATTTTCTATTGATAAGTGATTAGAATAGTTTTCCTTACTTCATTCTTGAACGATCCGCCTTGTTTCAATTAGTTGGAGGGTGTCAATTTGCATTCCATATATATCATAGCTCTTTAGCTATCGGGGTATATGGTTGCTAAGTTGATGATTTCCATCATGTGGTCTTCGGCACCTTTTGCTACGAGTCATCAACATCCGGCAGTCTCCATCCGGCAGATTTCACAGCTGATTGACATCAGCGTATTCTCAAATGTTTTCATCATCTATCTCTAACACTCCAGTCGTGGTTCCTGCAGGGAACCATAATACTTCTCAACCTCCAGGCCTTATCACTATCAATGCTGCAGCACTCATTCCTTTCAAATTATCCAAAGGTGGAAACTACGCATCTTGACATGCACAATTTTCTAACCTTCTATTTGGATATGACCTCCTAGGCTACGACGACAACATGGAGACACTATATATCTTCTGGTGTATGTAGATAACATTATTGTCACGGGTGATACTCCTATAGAAATTCAGGAATTCATCAAGCAATTAGCAGATCGATTCTCCCTTAAAGATCTCAGCACCCTGAGCTATTTTTTGGGAGTAGAAGCAACATACACACCTTCAGGTCTCTTTCTATCACAAAGAAAGTATATTCAAGATTTATTATCCAAGACAAATATGCAGGATGCAAAAGAGGTTACAACTCCTCTCTCTACTTCATCACTCAAACTATGTGATGGAAGTCCTGCTACAGAACCTACTCAATATCGATAAGCAGTTGGCTCCTTACAGTACTTAGCTCTCACCTATTCTGACATTTCATTTGCAGTCAACAAGTTGTCACAATTTATGCATCGGCCATCTGCTATGCATTAGTCTGCAGTCAAGCGAATCATGTGATATCTTAAAGGGACGATTAATCATGGTCTCTTTCTCCACAAACACTCCTCACTTCATCTTCATGCTTTTGTCGATGCTGATTGGGCAGGTAACTTTGATGACAAAACATCTACGTCGGAGTATATTATCTTTCTTGGAGCTAATCCAATCAGTTGGAGCTCCAAGAAGCTGATGGAAATTATCAATTTAGCAACCATACACCCCGATAGCTAAAGAGCTATGATACATATGGAATGCAAATTGACACCCTCCAACGAATTGAAACAAGGCGGATCGTTCAAGAATGAAGTAAGGGAAACTATTCTAATTACTTATCAATAGAAAATTGATGAAATAACTAGAATAGCACTTTGAATTCCCTTAAGACGCCACAAACTAACAAGTCTGATAAGTCAAAGGAAAAGCAAAGATTTGGTTTGAGCATACAAGCAGAAAAGCCTGATAAGTTCTAAAGTTCATGCAAGAACTTAAAACAAAACACTCACCGGTGTTGAAGAATTGTTATCTTTCCAAATTGTCTGTCTTACACTGAGAGTCAACCTCATTTATATAGTATGAGGATAATACAAAGGGAATGAATGCATTAAATAACATTCATATTCCTAATTCATGAATTTTGGTAAACAAGGCTGAATGGACTTTTATTCTTCAAGATGAGGTCTTCAAATTTGTCTTTCTCTCTTCATGATCATATTGACCATTTTAGGCTCTTCTTGCAACCATAGAATCTTGATTGAGTCTTGACTAGCTTGATCTGGTTCATATCAATCTGGTTCATATCATTCCCCCTTTCCTGGAAAAGATTCGTCCTCGAATCATAGCCTCCATCACCTACATCAAACAAAGATAGATCAGAAACATTGAATGTTGCATTAATGTTGCCATACTCACCTGGTAGTTCCAGCTTATATGCATTGTCATTGATTTTTTTTTGAAAGACTTGAAATGGACCATCTACTCTTGGCATTAGTTTAGACTTCCTATGACTAGGAAATCTTTCCTTCCTTAAGTATACCCAAACCCAGTCACCAGGTTCGAACACTACTTGTTTTCGGACTTTGTTGTGTTGTTTCAAATATTGTAGAGTTTTCTTTTCAATTTGTATTCGGACTTTTTTATGCAATGCTTTGACAAAATCAGCCTTTTGCTTACCATCCAAATTGACTTTTTCCAATGGTAAAAGTAGCAAATCTATAGGAGTTAATGGATTGAACTCATACACAACTTCAAATAGGGAATTGTTTGTTGTAGCATGCACACTTCTATTATGGCCCTCAAAAGTGTTGATAAAGTTCGATTTACCACCTCCGTTTGTCCATCTGTTTGTGGATAACAAGTGGTTGAATACAACAATCTTGTACCCAACTTACTCCAAAGTGTTTTCCAAAAGTGGCTAAGAAACTTCACATCTCTATCACTCACAATTGTCCTTGGAATGCCATATAACCTCACAATTTCTTTGAAAAACAGTCCCACAACATGTGTTGCATCATCTGTTTTATGGCAAGGAATGAAATGTGCCATCTTGCTAAACCTATCAACAACAACAAAAATAGAATCTCTCCCTCCTTTTGACCTAGGTAAACCTAAGACAAAGTCTATGGATATATCAACCCAAGGTTCACTAGCTATAGGAAGGGTATATACAACCAATGAGGTATTACTTTAGATTTAGCTTGTTTACAAGTGATGCATTTCTCAGACAATCTTTTAACATCCCTTTTCATGCGTGGCCAAAAAATTATCTATTAACACATCTAAAGTTTTCTAACTCCAAAATATCTCATTAAACCTCCACTATGTGCTTCTCTTACAAGCAATTCTCTCATTGAACATTGAGGAACACACAGCTTGTTTCTTTGAAAAGAAAACCATCATGTCTAAAGAATTTATCAAAACTTCCTTTCTCACATGCCTCATAAACATTAGCAAAATCATAGTCAGAATTGTATAAATCTTTAATGTATTCAAAAACCAATAATTTTGCATCAAGTTTAGATATTAGAGCATACCTTCTAGAGAGAGCATCAGCGATCACATTTTTCTTACCATGTTTGTACTTGATGATGTATGGAAAAGATTCAATAAACTCCACCCATTTTGCATGCCTACGACTTAGCTTTTGGATTTCTTTGGTCTCTTCTGGGTTGCATCTATATGCTGGCCTATTTGGTATGCTTGCACCTGGAATGAAATCAATTTGATGCTCAATTTCTCTAATTGGTGGCAAGCCATTGGGAACTTCTTCGGGAAAGATATCCTCATTTTCCTGCAAAAGATTAACAATAACACTAGGCAAACTTTTATCAATTTTGTTAGAAGAAATCAAAATGTCCTTGTACATAAGTACAAGTAAGGGCTGCCTCATGATTAAGGCCTTTTTTACATCACTCATTTTGGCATAAACACTCATTTTCTTTCACTCAAGCCTTCCTTGTTTTCTCTCCTTGTGTTTTTCAATACTCTTATTTTTATCACTCATCTCATCTTTTTCTTTTTCTCTCTTACTTGCTCCCTCCCAAATGTTTTGGTTAATGAAGACTCAAACTCCTCATATTGTTGTTTTATGCGTGTGGTCTTCAAGAATTGTCTTGAGGCAACGGTCCAAGTTGATATTTCTGTCCATCTATGATCAAGGAATAACGGTTCTTGAACCCATCATGTGTTACCCTACGATCATATTGCCATGGTCTCCCAACAACATGTGACTAGCATACATAGGTACCACATCACACCAAACTTCATCCTCATATCTACCAATTGAAAAATGAATTAACACTTGCTGATTTACCTTTACTACACCACTATCATTCAACCATTTGCAACTTGCGGTTTTGGATGTTTGATAGTAGGCAATTTTAGTTTCTCCACGAGCAAGGTACTTGCCACATTGGTACAACTTCCACTATCAACAATCACATTGCACAACTTGTTAGCAATCAAACAATGAGTATGAAACAAATTTTCACGTTGTTCACCATGTTCATCATTTTTACTTTGTAAACTAAGTGTGCGTTGAATAACCAAAATTTCACCTTTAGCATACTCTACATCACTAGTATCCTCTGGAATGTCATCATCATCCTCTCTTTCTCTTTCAGATTCTATATTCCCATCTCTTAGAATCATAACTCTCTTATTAGGACATTCACGTGCTATATGTCCATGCCAAGGCACTTAAAACACTTAATACCTCTACTTTGATTAGGTTGATTCTCACCTTTACCCTTGCTGCCAAATTCATTTTTGCCTTTAATTCCATCAATTTTAGGCTTAACAATGGGTTTATCATCCTTTTTACTCCAATTCGGTTTCCAAGATGAAGAAGAACCGAATAAGGTTTTGAATCATACCTTGTGCCTTTTCTTTTGAGTTGTCTCTCAATCTTCATGGCCATATTCACCATATCATCAATCTCCACATAATGCTGTAATTCCACAAGATCACCAATGTTCTTGTTTAATCCATTTAGGAATCGAGCCATTGTAGCCTCACGGTCTTCCTCCACATTAGCCCTTATCATGGCTATCTCCATCTCCTTGTGATATTCATCAACGCTCATGGAACCTTGTGTCAAAATTTGCAGTCGTTGATGCAAATCCCGATAGTAATGACTTGGGACAAATCGCCTCCTCATGATTTGTTTCATCTCTATCCAAGTCTCTACGGGCCTTTCACCATTTCTACGCCTGTCTTTACATAATTGATCCCACCAAATTATAGCATAATCACAAAATTCAACAGCAGCTAATTTTACCTTTTTCTCTTCGGAGTAGTTGTGACATTCAAAGATTAGCTCCACTTTTCGTTCCCACTCCAAATAAGTATCTGGATTATTCTTTCCTTGAAAAGAAGGAATTTTCATTTTGATGCTGCCTATGTTTCTGTCCACACCATCAAAACGTCCTCTCCTAGTTTGTCTCGTAGAATTAACATTTTGACCAATTAGAGTGACTTGGTGATGCATTTCGGTTCAACACTTTGCTGAATGGCGCTACACCAAATTGCAACATGCTGAATTCTCCTCATGCGCCACTTGTCACTATGCTTATGTGGAATTAATTTGTGACATATTCAGCTTATTGGTGATACGGGAGCATCCTAGATTACTAAGTGATTTAATATTCTTTCGGAGTAGATATTTACTGGTTATTGTTAGTAAACTAAGTTTGTTAGACTTGTTAGTTTGTTAGACTTGTTAGTATTGTTAGTGTTGTTAGTCTTGTTAGTCTTTATTGTTTGGGTAGTTCTCAAGTTGTTTTTGAATCTAGTTTCTATATAATGAGACATATTCTCATTTGTAAGGGTGGTTGAATGAATATTGAGAGTTAATTTCTTTTGCAAGTTTCTTGCATTAAGGCATCTGTATCACTTGGTGGATTCAGTGTGGTGAGCCTCTTGGGAATCTGTATCCTTGCTTGGTGGTGGTATCTATCCAAGTTTGGTGGTGATCCGTTCTATCGATCTTTGGTGGTGGTTTAACCTCCAAGATCATCCTATCGATCCTCTTGCTCGTGGCACAATAAAACCAATCCTTATTCTTTTGCGAACCAATTCATCATTTGGCGTCTGGGAAACGCGGTTCCTTTTGTGCATTTCTTCTATACACCATCTTCATTCCCCCTAAACCCATGCACCCCATCTTCACTATACACATGGCGGCGAGTTCCAGCGTGGTTTGACATTTGAACAAGCTCGTTCTATGCGAATGGAGCGAGAGATTGCTGATTTGAGGCGTCAAATGGAGCAGCTTTTTCAAGAGGAGCAACATCGTCTCATGCTAGTTAGTGATGATGAGGAGAATCCTTTCGTGAGAACTCAAGTGGTGAGGAGTCTCAAGGAGGAGGCATCACAAATCATCACAAGAATAAATCCGATGTCAAAGTGGAGATTAATTTGAAGGTAAACTTTCACTGATGACTTCATTGATTGGCTACACACCATGGAGAGAGTCTTTGAATTTAAAGACTATTCGGAGGAAAAGAAAGTGAAGGTTGCAGCTTTGAAGTTGCGCCATTACACGAGCCTATGGTGGGAGAATCTTAAAGCTCGGCGTGCTAGAAGGAAGAACAAGATCGAGCGTGGGAGAAGATGAAAAGGGAGATGAGGAGATTCGTGCGAAAATTACAGGCAAGATATGTTCTTAAAACTCCATACTCTAAAAAAGAATGACTTGAATGTTGAAGAGTACACTCGTGAGTTTGAACAACTCATGATTAAGTGTGATGTTACTGAATCCCATGAGCAAACCATTGCACGATATCTGGGTGGTTTAAAGAAACCAATTGCTGATTTGGTGGATTTACAACCCTATTGGAGCTTAAATGATGTATGCAAGCTAGCAAACAAGGTGGAGAAGCAAGACTCTTCCAAGAGGTGTCCTACAAGCCATTTGAGAAGAGGGCTTCTTCCAGCAAAGGAGCACTTCTTTTCAAGCTGAAGACTACAGCAAGGAAGGATAAAACCAAAGTTGATTCCCAGCCCGTGACAACCTCCAAGGAGAGACGATGCTTCAAATGCCAAGGTTTTGGGCATATTGCTTCGAATGTCCTAATCAGCACTATCACCCTCAAAGAGGTTGAAGAACCAAATTTTGAAGAGGATGAACCGATTTGGGATTCGAAGAAGGAGAAGAGCATGTGGAACATCGATGATGGCGAACTCCTGGTGATTCAAGCTGAATGCCAACTTGGTGGCTATGGAGGAACAAAGGAGAACCTTTTCCAAACACTTATGCGATCAAGGAAAGGTATGCCATGTTATTGTTGATAGTGGAAGTTGCACTAACGTTGCTTGCAATTATGATTGAGAAATGAGTTTGCCAACAATCACACATCCTCATCCCTACAACCTTCAATGGCTGAACAAGGAAAGTGATGTTAAGGTAACTAAACAAGCCTTAATCTCATTTTCAATTGGGAAGCATTATCAAGATGAAATTACTTGTGATGTGATCCCTATGGATGCATGTCACTTGTTGTTTGGAAGACCATGGCAATATGATCGCGGGCTATGCATGATGGCTTCAAGAACACCTATTCCATCCTTTTGGGGCAGAAGAAGATCACTCTTACCCCATTATCTCCAAGTCTTGCTGATTGTGGTCAACATAAGAAGAATGGAGTTGCTGGCGCTTTTGAGCAAAGCCGAACTTGAGAGACTTGTTTGAAGAAGAGGCAACTGCATTGCTCTTGCTTGAAATGCGGTCCATGAAGATTTAATTCACCCTTTGGTGAAACCATTGCTGAATGAATTTGCTGATGTCTTCCTAAAGAATTGCCATTCGGCTTGCCTCCAAGAGAGATTCAGCATCAAATTGACTTAATGCGGAGCACCATTGCCCAACAAACCAGCTTATAGGTGTAACCGGGAGACTAGAGCGACAAGTTGATGAGTTGGTGTCTAGAGGCTATGTCCAAGAATGCTTGAGTCCTTGCTCCGTTCCAGCCATTCTAGTTCCAAAGAAAGATGGCTCATGGAGAATGTGCATGGATAGTCGTGCCATCAACAAGATAGATGAAATGCGTTATCCTATTCCTCGGCTTGATGATATGCTAGATGAATTGCATGGTGCCACTATTTTTTCCAAGGTAGATCTCGGAGTGGTTACCATCAGTTCGCATGAAGGAAGGAGATGAATGGAAAGCGGCATTCAAGACCAAAGGAGGTCTCTATGAGTGGCTTGTTATGCCATTCGGTTTGTCTAATGCTCCTAGCACATTCATGAGGCTAATGAATCATGTTCTAAGGCCTTTTATTGGGAAATTCATTGTTGTCTACTTTGATGACATCCTTGTCTATAGCCGAGATGAAGAAGAACTCTTGCAGCACTTGAAGAAGCTATTTGAAGAGTTGCGCATTCAGCAACTATTTGGCAATCTCAAGAAGTGCCATTTCTTTACTTCTAGAGTTGTATTCCTGGGATATGTCATCTCAAGTGAAGGCATCAAAATGGAATGAAAGCAAGGTTGAAGCAATCCAATCTGGCCAACTCCCAATCTGTTCATGATGTAAGGAGTTTTCATGGTTTGGCTTCTTTCTATAGGCGCTTCATTAAAAATTTCAGCACCATTATTGCTCCACTTACTGATTGCTTGAAAGGAGAAACATTTGAGTGGACTAAAGCGCAGCAAAGCTTTGAAACCATTAAACTGAAGTTGTGTGAGGCCCGGTGCTTGCACTTCCTGATTTTGAAAAGCTCTTTGAAGTAGAGTGTGATGCTTCGGTGTTGGGATTGGAGGAGTATTACTTCAACATGGCCGACCACTTGCTTATTTCAGCGAAAAGCTTAATGATTCCAGGCTGAATTACTCCACTTATGATAAAGAATTCTATGCAATCATTCGTGCATTAGAACATTGGAGCCACTATTTATTGCCTAGGGAGTTTGTCTTGCATTCGGATCATGAAGCTTTGAAGTTCATCAATGGCCAACACAAGCTGAATAAGAGGCATGCCAAATGGGTTGAATATCTTCAATCCTACTCCTTCATGATCAAGCATAAAGCAGGAAAATCCAATGTTGTCGCGATGCACTATCGCGGAGACATTCTTTGCTCTCCTTGATGGATTCCAAGCTTATCGGCCGAGGTAATAAAAGAACTCTATGCGGATGATGTGGACTTTAATTCTATATTTGCAGCATGTCAAAAGGTGCTGTGGATCATTTCCATGTCCAAGAAGGTTTTCTCTTCAAGGACAACAAGTTGTGCATTCCTCGAGTTCAACGAGGAGTTGTTGATTAGAAGTCCATGGAGGTGGAATTGCTGGCCACTTTGGCGTTAACAAGACTTTGACTCTATTACAAGAGCACTTTCACTGGCCAAAGATGGCAAGAGATGTTCAAAGAATCCTTAGGCGGTGTGTCACTTGTCACAAAGCCAAGAGTCATGTTCTTCCACAAGGATTATACGCCATTGCCAATTCCCGAGGTTCCTTGGGAAGCTGTAAGCATGGATTTCGTTCTTGGTTTACCAAGGACTCAAAGACAAAAAGATGCTATTATGGTGGTTGTCGATCGGTTTTCAAAGATGGCTCATTTTGTGCCTTGCCATAAGACCGACGATGCTATTCACATTGCTGATTTGTACTTCCGTGAGATCATTCGACTTCATGGAGTTCCTCGCACCATTGTTTCGGATAGGGACAGCAAGTTCCTAAGTGGATTTTGGAAGACATTATGGAGTAAGCTTGGTACGAAGCTTCTGTTCAGCACTTCTTGTCATCCTCAAACAGATGGACAAACAAGTTGTCAACCGTACCATGGGAGCTATATTGAGAACTTTAGTGTCCAAAATCAGAAGGATTGGGACTTGAAGCTTGCTCATGCCGAGTTTGCATACAATAGAGTTCCAAGTCGCACTACAAGATGTTCACCATTTGAAGCTGTGTATGGCATCAATCCACTTACTCCCATCGATTTGCTACCTTTGCCTAGCAAGGATTTGGTGCACAAAGAAGCTAACCAGAGCCAAGGTAATAAAGGAGTTACATGAGAAGATTAAATCTCAAATTAAGCAAAATGAGATTTATGAAAGGAAGGCAAACAAGAATAGGCGAGCTGTTATCTTTCGCCTGAGATTTAGTTTGGATTCATTTCAAAGGAGAGGTTTCCTCCAAACGCAAGTCCAAGTTGATGCCTAGAGCTGAAGGTCCCTTCAAGGTATTAGAAAGAGTCAATGACAACGCTACAAGATCGATCTTCCTGGTGAGTCCCATGTCTCAAAGAACATTCAATGTTCAAGACCTATCTCCATTTGAGGAAGACAAAGAACCTGAAGATTTGAGGACGAATCTTTTCCAGAAAAGGGGGAATGATATTGATGCATTTCGGTTCAACACTTTGCTGAATGGCGCTACACCAAATTGCAACATGCTGAATTCTCCTCATGCGCCACTTGTCACTATGCTTATGTGGAATTAATTTGTGACATATTCAGCTTATTGGTGATACGGGAGCATCCGAGATTACTAAGTGATTTAATATTCTTTCGAAGTAGATATTTACTGGTTATTGTTAGTAAACTAAGTTTGTTAGACTTGTTAGTTTGTTAGACTTGTTAGTATTGTTAGTGTTGTTAGTCTTGTTAGTCTTTATTGTTTGGGTAGTTCTCAAGTTGTTTTTGAATCTAGTTTCTATATAATGAGACATATTCTCATTTGTAAGGGTGGTTGAATGAATATTGAGAGTTAATTTCTTTTGCAAGTTTCTTGCATTAAGGCATCTGTATCACTTGGTGGATTCCGAGTGTGGTGAGCCTCTTGGGAATCTGTATCCTTGCTTGGTGGTGGTATCTGTATCCAAGTTTGGTGGTGATCCCGTTCTATCGATCTTTGGTGGTGGTTTAACCTGTATCCAAGATCATCCTATCGATCCTCTTGCTCGTGGCACAATAAAACCGCAATCCTTATTCTTTTGCGAACCAATTCGCATCACTTGGTCATTGTCGAGGTCATCTCTATCATTATATTCATCATGGACGAATGCTGGTTGTCTCCTACGCCGTGGTTCACCTTCCAATCCATTAATTGCATCATCATGCCTTTCTAGATGATCTCTTACATCTCCTATCACTTTGAACATACGTTCAAATTGTTGTTGCATTGCTTGAAGCAAAAGATCATTTGATGAAGAACTCGCTTCCTTTTCTTTAGACATATTTGCAACCTGAAAAACAAAGTTAGAATAGCCTCACCAACACTCTCTCACGTGTTTCACTGAAGATTTGATTCATTCCACTCGTATTTTCACACAATGTTTGGCTTTTTTTTCTCGATATTGATCTCACCACTCTTGCCTTTTACCTCTTGTTTTGTTCTTTGAGTTCTTAGATTAACTAAGAAACTTAAACAAACAATTCAGATTGTGGCAATTCAAGGGTATTGAAATTGGACATAAAAGTAAAAAAAATGTAAGCTAAGTTTAAAGGAGTGTTTAATATACTTCAATAATAAGCAAAGATTAGAATTCAAGTATCAAATGAATTAAAGAAGATTTTCTGGAATAAAAAAAATTCCAAACCTGAAACAAGAATTCAAAATTATGAAGATAGAATTCTGTAATTTTCAAGAAGTCCCTGAATTCATAATTTTTTTTTTATAATTTCGGTCTTTTTCTTTCTTTCTTTCTTTCTTTCTTTTTTTTTTTGACCTTTGATCTTCTCCTCTCTTTTTTTTTATCTTGATTTCCTCTCCCTTTTTTTTACTTTTGATTTTCTCTCTCTCTTTTTTTTTTGAACTTTCTGCTCTCTTTCTTTTTTTTTTTTGACAATAAAGTGAGGGAAAAAAAATGAAGAACAAACAGTAATAGCACAAGAAACACAACAGTAAGGAGAAAGGAAGAATAGCAATTATGGATATTGCGATAAGAGAATAGGAAAAAGTTAAAAGATAACAAATAAATGGATAAGCAAACCTCAAACTTGAGCCGTGCTCTGATACCAAATGATGGAAATCATCAATTTAGCAACCATACATCCCGATAGCTAAAGAGCTATGATACATATGGAATGCAAATTGACACCCTCCAACGAATTGAAACAAGGCGGATCGTTCAAGAATGAAGTAAGGGAAACTATTCTAATTACTTATCAATAGAAAATTGATGAAATAACTAGAATAGCACTTTGAATTCCCTTAAGACGCCACAAACTAACAAGTCTGATAAGTCAAAGGAAAAGCAAAGATTTGGTTTGAACGCCACAAGCAGGAGAGCCTGATAAGTTCTAAAGTTCATGCAAGAACTTAAAACAAAACACTCACCGTGTTGAAGAATTGTTATCTTTCCAAATTGTCTGTCTTACACTGAGAGTCAACCTCATTTATATAGTATGAGGATAATACAAAGGGAATGAATGCATTAAATAACATTCATATTCCTAATTCATGAATTTTGGTAAACAAGGCTGAATGGACTTTTATTCTTCAAGATGAGGTCTTCAAATTTGTCTTTCTCTCTTCATGATCATATTGACCATTTTAGGCTCTTGTTGCAACCATAGAATCTTGATTGAGTCTTGACTAGCTTGATCTGGTTCATATCAATCTAGTTCATATCAGAAGCAAAAGACAGTTGCACGGTCAACAACTGAAGCTGAATACTGTGCTATCGCCACCACTACTGTAGAACTTAATTGGGTAACAAATCTACTCAACGAACTCAACATCAACTCTACTCTCACTCCTATAATCTACTGCGATAATATCGGAGCTACATATCTATGCGCCAATCCAGTGTTCTACTCTCGCATGAAGCATATTGCCATCGACTTCCACTTTGTGCGAGATCAAGTTCTTCGGCATCAACTACGTGTCTCTCATGTACACATGGCTGATTAACTAGCAGACTCATTTATGAAGCCACTTGCTTGTAAACCATTTTTGTTACATCGATCCAAGATTGGCATCCTTGATAGGAGCGCCATCTTGCGGGGCCATGATAGCGGATAAGATTTCCTCAAATTGTATGAGGAAATCCCGCTAGGTTGTTGAGGAAAATCCTCTCTAGTTTGTTAAGGAAATCCTCTCCTATAAATAACTCTGTATGCAACTATATTGAATCAATTCATTTTTATACTTCAATCTTTACAGTTTTAACTATAACAGGAAGATAGATAATTGTTTATTTTCTTTAGTTGACATATGCCCATTCGATACTTCCCTCAACAATGGGTTAATTGGATTCAGTGCTGCTTAGAAACTCCAAAATTTTCGGTTCTCTTCAATGGCTCACCCATTGGCTTCTTTGAGAGTATGAATGGCATCCGACAAGGAGACCCACTTTCTCCATATCTTTTTACAATTGTCATGGAAGGACTCAGTGTATGTTAGAAAAGGTAGTCTTTGATGGTAGCATTAAGGTACCCCATGCTGGTTCTATTCATATATCCCACATAACATTTGCAGATGATCTTATTATATTTCTTCGCAATGACACTAATTCAGTGAGTAATTTGGCTACTATTCTGAAAAATTTTGGTTTGGTTTCTGGCCTTCAGCTAAATCATGCAAAGAGTAAAGTCTATATGGGTCATTGCATTGAAGGTAAAGACTTTATTATACAAACTTTGGGGGTTAGCGAGGGATGTCTGCTAGTTTCTTATCTAGGTCTCCCACTTATATCCACTGGCATTCACAAAACCCACTGTTAGCCTATCCTGAAAAAAATAAAAAATAAAATTTTCTCCTGAAAAACTAGACTCCTTTCCAAAGCAGGACGACTTGAACTCATCCGATTTGTGCTGTTCTCTTACTCTATTTATTGGTCTAATGCATTTCTTCTACCTGTTGGACTTCTTCAAGATATTGAATGGCTATTGAAGAACTTTTTCTGGAATGGTACGGATGGTAAGGCAATGCATATGGTATATTGGGATAGTATCTGTAGACCGAAGGATGAGGGGGGGCTGAATCTGCGAAATCTGAGAGAGTGGAATAAAGCTTGTTTGGTACAGAAATTGTGGGATCTTTTGCAAAATAAATCCTTATGGTCACAATGGGTTTCTGCTAGGTACCTATCTAAGGAATCAATCTGGGAAGTTTTAGCAAGAACATATCATTCTGCTGCTTGGAAAGGAATTTTGAAGGCAAGAAATTGGCTGATCAAGCACATTTCATATGCAATCTCTTCAGGGACTAGATTTAATATGTGGTATGATCCTTGGGTGAATGGGAAAAGTATATTTCAATTGTATGGTGATGGAGTAAAAAAAGATCTTGGGGCCCATAAAGATTGGAAGGTTTCTGAGTTCATTGTTAACGGCACCTGGTGTCTTCCTAATCCTATTTCTCCTGATATGCTATCGCTTTGGCCGATTATTATAGCTCTTCCAATCAGGAACAACTCTTCAGATATGCTTAATTGGCTTCATGACAATGGAAAATTTAGTACTACATCTGCATGGAATCAAATTAGACAAAGAAACAACAAGTGGTTCCCAAGCAGTTGGACATGGGATAGACCGGGCTCACAGAGACATTCCTTATGCACGTGGCAAGCCCTTCTTGCCAAACTACCTACAATGGACAATATGAAGCGAAAAGGTATATATCTTGTTAACCGATGTTCTCTTTGTCTGCAACAGGAAGAAAGTATTGATCATCTCTATTATGCTTGCGACTACACTAATTGAGTATGGATGGAGATTCTGAAGAGATCTGCACTACATAGGCTACCAATGTCAAACTTGCATCAAGAACTAGAACAGCTGCAGCAAAGCTTCTCAACAAAAGGGCTTCTTACACAACTGGCAAAGATTACCTTCAGATGTGCTATTTGGTGGATTTGGAAGGAGAGGTTTGAGGGCCACAACTGATGCATTTCGGTTCAACACTTTGCTGAATGGCGCTACACCAAATTGCAACATGCTGAATTCTCCTCATGCGCCACTTGTCACTATGCTTATGTGGAATTAATTTGTGACATATTCAGCTTATTGGTGATACGGGAGCATCCGAGATTACTAAGTGATTTAATATTCTTTCGGAGTAGATATTTACTGGTTATTATTAGTAAACTAAGTTTGTTAGACTTGTTAGTTTGTTAGACTTGTTAGTATTGTTAGTGTTGTTAGTCTTGTTAGTCTTTATTGTTTGGGTAGTTCTCAAGTTGTTTTTGAATCTAGTTTCTATATAATGAGACATATTCTCATTTGTAAGGGTGGTTGAATGAATATTGAGAGTTAATCTCTTTGCAAGTTTCTTGCATTAAGGCATCCAGATCACTTGGTGGATTCCGAGTGTGGTGAGCCTCTTGGGAATCTGTATCCTTGCTTGGTGGTGGTATCTGTATCCAAGTTTGGTGGTGATCCCGTTCTATCGATCTTTGGTGGTGGTTTAACCTGTATCCAAGATCATCCTATCGATCCTCTTGCTCGTGGCACAATAAAACCGCAATCCTTATTCTTTTGCGAACCAATTCGCATCATTTGGCGCCGTCTGTGGGAAACGCGGTTCCTTTTGTGCATTTCTTCTATACACCATCTTCATTCCCCCCTAAACACTTACATACCCGAAACCCCATCTTCACTATACACATGGCCGACGAGTTCCAGCGTGGTTTGACATTTGAACAAGCTCGTTCTATGTGAATGGAGCGAGAGATTGCTGATTTGAGACGCCAAATGGAGCAGCTTTTTGAAAGAGGAGCAACATCGCTCATGCTAGTTCGTGATGATGAGGAGAATCCTTTCCGTGAGAACTCAAGTGGTGAGGAGTCTCAAGGAGGAGGCATCACAGATTCAATCATCACAAGAATAAACTGGCGTCAAAGTGGAGATTCCGAATTTGAAGGTAAACTTTCACCGATGACTTCATTGATTGGCTACACACCATGGAGAGAGTCTTTGAATTTAAAGACTATTCGGAGGAAAAGAAAGTGAAGGTTGCAGCTTTGAAGTTGCGCCATTACGCGAGCCTATGGTGGGAGAATCTTAAAGCTCGGCGTGCTAGAGAAGGGAAGAACAAGATCCGAACGTGGGAGAAGATGAAAAGAGAGATCAGAACCGGATTCGTGCCCGAATATTACAGGCAAGATATGTTGTTTAAACTCGATACTCTAAAACACAATGACTTGAATGTTGAAGAGTACACTGTGAGTTTGAACAACTCATGATTAAGTGTGATGTTACTGAATCCCATGAGCAAACCATTGCACGATATCCGGGTGGTTTAAAGAAACCAATTGCTGATTTGGTGGATTTACAACCCTATTGGAGCTTAAATGATGTATGCAAGCTAGCAAACAAGGTGGAGAAGCAGCAAGACTCTTCCAAGAGGTCGTCCTACAAGCCATTTGAGAAGAGGGCTTCTTCCAGCAAAGGGAGCACTTCTTTTCAAGCTGAGAAGACTACAGCAAGGAAGGATAAAACCAAAGTTGATTCCCAGCCCGTGACAACCTCCAAGGAGAGACGATGCTTCAAATGCCAAGGTTTTGGGCATATTGCTTCCGAATGTCCTAATCGGCGCACTATCACCCTCAAAGAGGTTGAAGAACCAAATTTTGAAGAGGATGAACCGATTTGGGATTCTGAAGAAGGAGAAGAGCATGTGGAACATCCTGATGATGGCGAACACCTGGTGATTCGCAAGGCACTGAATGCCAACTTGGTGGCTATGGAGGAACAAAGGGAGAACCTTTTCCAAACACGGTGTACGATCAAGGGAAAGGTATGCCATGTTATTGTTGATAGTGGAAGTTGCACTAACGTTGCTTCAGCAATTATGATTGAGAAGCTGAGTTTGCCAACAATCACACATCCTCAACCTTACAAACTTCAATGGCTGAACAAGGAAAGTGATGTTAAGGTAACTAAACAAGCCTTAATCTCATTTTCAATTGGGAAGCATTATCAAGATGAAATTACTTGTGATGTGATCCCTATGGATGCATGTCACTTGTTGTTTGGAAGACCATGGCAATATGATCGCAGGGCTATGCATGATGGCTTCAAGAACACCTATTCCATCCTTTTGGGGCAGAAGAAGATCACTCTTACCCCATTATCTCCAAGTCTTGCTGATTGTGGTCAACATAAGAAGAATGGAGTTGCTGGCCGCTTTTGAGCAAAGCCGAACTTCGAGAGACTTGTTTGAAGAAGAGGCAACTGTTTGCATTGCTCTTGCTTGAAGCAAATGCGGTCCATGAAGATTTAATTCACCCTTTGGTGAAACCATTGCTGAATGAATTTGCTGATGTCTTCCTAAAGAATTGCCATTCGCTTGCCTCCAAAGAGAGAGATTCAGCATCAAATTGACTTAATGCCCGGAGCACCATTGCCCAACAAACCAGCTTATAGGTGTAACCCGGAGGAGACTAGAGAGCTTCAGCGACAAGTTGATGAGTTGGTGTCTAGAGGCTATGTCCAAGAAAGCTTGAGTCCTTGTCTGCTCCAGCTATTCTAGTTCCAAAGAAAGATGGCTCATGGAGAATGTGCATGGATAGTCGTGCCATCAACAAGATAACGGTAAAGTACCGTTATCCTATTCCTCGGCTTGATGATATGCTAGATGAATTGCATGGTGCCACTATTTTTTCCAAGGTAGATCTCCGGAGTGGTTACCATCAGATTCGCATGAAGGAAGGAGATGAATGGAAAACGGCATTCAAGACCAAAGGAGGTCTCTATGAGTGGCTTGTTATGCCATTCGGTTTGTCTAATGCTCCTAGCACATTCATGAGGCTAATGAATCATGTTCTAAGGCCTTTTATTGGGAAATTCATTGTTGTCTACTTTGATGACATCCTTGTCTATAGCCGAGATGAAGAAGAACACTTGCAGCACTTGAAGAAGCTATTTGAAGAGTTGCGATTCAGCAACTATTTGGCAATCTCAAGAAGTGCCATTTCTTTACTTCTAGAGTTGTATTCCTGGGATATGTCATCTCAAGTGAAGGCATCAAAATGGACGAAAAGCAAGGTTGAAGCAATCCAATCCTGGCCAACTCCCAATCTGTTCATGATGTAAGGAGTTTTCATGGTTTGGCTTCTTTCTATAGGCGCTTCATTAAAAATTTCAGCACCATTATTGCTCCACTTACTGATTGCTTGAAAGGAGAAACATTTGAGTAAACAGATGAAGCGCAGCAAAGCTTTGAAAGCATTGAACTGAAGGGGAGTGAGGCCCCGGTGCTTGCACCTCCTCATTTTGAAAAGGCCTTTGAAGTAGAGTGTGATGCTCCCGGTGTTGGGATTGGAGGAGTATTACTTCAACATGGCCGACCACGTGCGTATTCCAGCAAAAAGCTTATTCATTCCAGGCTGAATTACTCCACTTATGATAAAGAATTCTATGCAATCATTCGTGCATAAGACCATTAGAGCCACTATTTATTGCCTAGGGAGTTTGTCTTGCATTCGGATCATGAAGCTTTGAAGTTCATCAATGGCCAACACAAGCTGAATAAGAGGCATGCCAAATGGGTTGAATATCTTCAATCCTACTCCTTCATGATCAAGCATAAAGCAGGAAAATCCAATGTTGTCGCCGATGCACTATCGCGGAGACATTCTTTGCTCTCCTTGATGGATTCCAAGCTTATCGGCTTCGAGGTAATAAAAGAACTCTATGCGGATGATGTGGACTTTAATTCTATATTTGCAGCATGTCAAAAGGTGCTGTGGATCATTTCCATGTCCAAGAAGGTTTTCTCTTCAAGGACAACAAGTTGTGCATTCCTCAGAGTTCAACGAGGGAGTTGTTGATTAGAGAAGTCCATGGAGGTGGAATTGCTGGCCACTTTGGCGTTAACAAGACTTTGACTCTATTACAAGAGCACTTTCACTGGCCAAAGATGGCAAGAGATGTTCAAAGAATCCTTAGGCGGTGTGTCACTTGTCACAAAGCCAAGAGTCATGTTCTTCCACAAGGATTATACACGCCATTCAATTCCTCGAGGTTCCTTGGGAAGCTGTAAGCATGGATTTCGTTCTTGGTTTACCAAGGACTCAAAGACAAAAAGATGCTATTATGGTGGTTGTCGATCGGTTTTCAAAGATGGCTCATTTTGTGCCTTGCCATAAGACCGACGATGCTATTCACATTGCTGATTTGTACTCCGTGAGATCATTCGACTTCATGGAGTTCCTCGCACCATTGTTTCGATAGGACAGCAAGTTCCTAAGTGGATTTTGAAGACATTATGGAGTAAGCTTTGGTACGGCTTCGCTCAGCACTTCTTGTCATCCTCAAACAGATGGACAAACCGGGTTGTCAACCGTACTCATGGGAGCTATATTGAGAACTTTAGTGTCCAAAATCAGAAGGATTGGGACTTGAAGCTTGCTCATGCCGAGTTTGCATACAATAGAGTTCCAAGTCGCACTACAAGATGTTCACCATTTGAAGCTGTGTATTGCATCAATCCACTTACTCCCATCGATTTGCTACCTTTGCCTAGCAAGGATTTGGTGCACAAAGAAGCTAACCATGAGCCAAGGTAATAAAGGAGTTACATGAGAAGATTAAATCTCAAATTGCAAGCAAAATGAGATTTATGAAAGGAAGGCAAACAAGAATAGGCGAGCTGTTATCTTTCGCCCTGGAGATTTAGTTTGGATTCATTTCCAAAGGAGAGGTTTCTCCAAACGCAAGTCCAAGTTGATGCCTAGAGCTGAAGGTCCCTTCAAGGTATTAGAAAGAGTCAATGACAACGCCTACAAGATCGATCTTCCCGGTGAGTCCCATGTCTCAAAGAACATTCAATGTTCAAGACCTATCTCCATTTGAGGAAGACAAAGAACCTCAAGATTTGAGGACAAATCTTTTCCAAAGCAAAGGGAGGATGATGCATTTCGGTTCAACACTTTGCTGAATGGCGCTACACCAAATTGCAACATGCTGAATTCTCCTCATGCGCCACTTGTCACTATGCTTATGTGGAATTAATTTGTGACATATTCAGCTTATTGGTGATACGAGAGCATCCGAGATTACTAAGTGATTTAATATTCTTTCGGAGTAGATATTTACTGGTTATTGTTAGTAAACTAAGTTTGTTAGACTTGTTAGTTTGTTAGACTTGTTAGTATTGTTAGTGTTGTTAGTCTTGTTAGTCTTTATTGTTTGGGTAGTTCTCAAGTTGTTTTTGAATCTAGTTTCTATATAATGAGACATATTCTCATTTGTAAGGGTGGTTGAATGAATATTGAGAGTTAATCTCTTTTGCAAGTTTCTTGCATTAAGGCATCTGTATCACTTGGTGGATTCCGAGTGTGGTGAGCCTCTTGGGAATCTGTATCCTTGCTTGGTGGTGGTATCTGTATCCAAGTTTGGTGGTGATCCCGTTCTATCGATCTTTGGTGGTGGTTTAACCTGTATCCAAGATCATCCTATCGATCCTCTTGCTCGTGGCACAATAAAACCGCAATCCTTATTCTTTTGCGAACCAATTCGCATCACAATGCTAATCTTTTGCTCGAGATACTTAGCGACTCAGGATCTGGAAATGAAGCATTTAACAAGTAGAGAAAAAGAGATTTTTATCAGATTCAATTTTATAATTCGTTAATGCTTTATCGAATGTGATTGCTGTATTGTGTGCTTCTATGTTTCTATAATGTGATGCATTCTCAGGTCGTTCAGGAATGGTTAGTATTTTGTTATTGCCTATTGTATTGGCCATAGTCACAGCATGTAGTCATGACTACCTTTCTGTTTAACTTCTCTTGGAGATGAGTCTGGTGGAGTGAGTCCATTCCACCTTTCTGAGGTGAGGTGCATTTTCCTAGACTATTTTAAGAGATATCAGGCTATAGTCTACGACTTGTGTAGACAAAGCTACTTTGTACAAACTTCATACTATATATAATTACATTTACTTACCAAAAAAAAAAACATATGCCCATTCGATAGTATTCATAATCCAATCTCCACCTCCATTGCAGAGAGATTGATGGTCTATCATACAAGATAGGTGATGGTTGCTTATAGATCTTGCAATGACTTTGCTTGGGATTCCATGCATGGATTTTCCACTTGGTTGTGTGATGATTCTTTCTCTTTGTCATCAATTGCCTCATATGTTGCTCTTGCCTAAAGCCTTCCCTGCCTTGGTAGATTTATTTGTTTAATTATCTATCATCGAAAGCATGGCCAGGTTTGTCTTAGGTTGTAGTTATAGGTTAAATCAGATAGTTAGACCAACTTATTATTAAAAAAATAAAAGGAACAATCTGTTATTGAGGTATTAACTACGACAGAAAGATAATTGTTTATTTTCTTTAGTTGACATTAGCCCATTGGATGGTATTCGTAATACAACGTCCACCTCCATTGCGATGGGAGAGATGAGTCACATCTATGGACGACTGCGTGAGGCGACAATGCCCATGGCGGCATCGCACTACCGCCTACCAGGCGAAGTTGCAGTCACCGACTTTGTTTAGGACTGAATTGGGGCAAAAGGATAATTTTGCCCCTGTGAATTTTGAAAATTTCAAGGCATGTCCTTTATAAAATTATCGAAATGCCCTTGATAATTAAAATTTTTTTTGTATGTCCCTGATTTCAGAAAAATTAGTTAATTAAAAGGTTTAATTAATTATTATTATTTATCTAGAAATCCTACATGATAATATATACATGTGATATATGATGTGGGAAGAATATCATGGACCATGTGATATGTGTATGCGATTATTATTATTGGGGCTTGCGAGCCTCTATTTTTTTGTTGATTGTCGGGCCTACATGCTTGTAATTATGTTGTAATTACATAAAAAGATGCGACGGAAGCCTGAAGGTGGCAGTGGGAACCTTGAGGCCAATTCAGATGATTACGACGCATGAAGATGTGTTAAGGTGTCGGAAGATCCGACGATGACGAGATGGATGATTATCGAGCACAGAGATGCACCGATATACATATAGATCATGTTGCAAGTGATTAGGCCTACCGGCTCGGGTCTGATCATATTAGGTTGAGATCCATGATCATCTGGTGTGCCAATACGTGTGATTGCTATACACCTACTGGATAAGTATATATATTTACATGCGATGTAAATATATATTAAATATGTATGTGTGTGACACAATCATATCACGAGATCGAACCTAAATGTCATCCTATGACAATATTAAGTCGGTAAACGTGAGGCAATTAGATTGATCCATGTGGTCTTCCATCGTTATAAGTAGGAACCAATTCGCGATATAAGTTTAGTTGGTTGAGTTCCTCGAGGCTTACCTATTTAGCGATTCGTTATTTTGCCTATGACATAGAGATATCATCAATGGCCTAAGGACATAGTATGCTTGGTCGAGTCCCTCGAGGGCATATCGTTGAATTAGACTCATTGTAACGATGGTGATGACTTAATTGGACATCATGGTTAGTCAAGTCTCTCGAGATCATGATGGTTTGGAGGCCGAACATGACAGGAATCACAAGAAGTTATGATTGGCAAGAGTTGCCTATCTTTTTGGGCTTAGTGTGATTGGTCGAGTCCATCGAGGTTATACTAAGATGCCGATTGGATCCCAATCTCCACTTGAAGTCTATCGGAGACTTCCGTTTCACGTGCTGGGGGTTCGCGTGACTCGTTAAAAAAATAGTTGGAGCACGTCAAGATTGAAGTCCATATCTTGATTGTTTATTTTTCTGTAAAATTTGTGTGTTATTTTTTTTTTGTAAGTAAATGTAATTATATTTAGTATGAAGTTTACTCAGACTGCTTTCATTAAAGGGAGAAGTATACATCACAATATTCTTCTTGCTAACGACTTGGTCAAAGATTTGCACTCCAAATCAAGGGGAACAAAAATATGTTTTAAAGCTGACTTACGAAAAGCATTTGATTCAGTTAATAGACAGTTTCTCTACAAGATGCTCCTCAGTTTGAACTTCCCTCAACAATGGGTTAATTGGATTCAATGCTGCTTGGAAACTCCAAAATTTTCAGTTCTATTCAATGGTTCCCCCGTTGGCTTCTTTGGGAGTACGAATGACATCCGACAAGGAGATCCACTTTCTCCATATCTTTTTACAATTGTCATGGAAGGACTCAGTTGTATGTTAGAAAAGTCAGTCTCTGATGGTAGTATTAAGGTACCCCATGTTGGTTCTATTCATATATCCCACATAACATTTGCAGATGATCTTATTATCTTTCTTCGCAATGACACTACTTTAGTGAAGAATTTGAGTACTATTTTGAAAGATTTTGGTTTGGTTTCTGGCCTTCAACTAAATCATGCAAAAAGTAAAGTCTATATGGGTTCTTGCGTTGAAGATAAAGACTTTATTATACAAACTCAAGAAGGGAGTCTACGCCTTATCCGGTCTCCCACTCTTATCCACCGCATTCATAAAATTCATCACACCTATCTGAAAAAAATAAAGAATAGAATTTTCCTCGAAAACTAGACTTATTACCAAAGCAGGACGTCTTGAACTCATTCGATCTGTTTTGTTTACTTATTCTATTTATTAGTCTAATGCATTTCTTCTACGTTGGACTTCTTCGTGATATTGAACGGCTATCAAGAACTTTTCCGAATGGTATGGATGGAAAGACAATGCATATGGTCAATTGGGATAGCATTTGTAGATCAAAAGATGAGGGGTTGAATCTACTAAACTGAGAGATTGAATAAAGCTTGTTTGGTACAGAAATGGATCTTTTACAAAATAAATCTTTATGGTCACAATGGGTTTTCTAGGTACTTATCTAAGTAATCAATATGAGAAGTTTCAACACATATCATTCGCTGCATGGAAAGGAATTTCAAGGCAAGAAACGGTTAATCAACCACATTTCTTATGCAATTTCTGACCAGAATTATGTGGTATGATCCTGAATGGAAAAAGTATATTTCAATTATGGTGATCGAGTACGAAGAGATTTTGGGGCCCCTAAAGATTGGAAGGTTTCTGAGTTCATTGCTAATGGTACCTGGTGTCTTCCTAATCCTATTTCTCCTGATATGCTATTACTTTGGCCGACTATTATAGCTCTTCCAATCAGGAATAACTCATCAGATACACTTAATTGGCTTCATGACAATGAAAAGTTTAGTGCTAAATCTGCATGGAATCAAATCAGACAAAGAAATAACAAGTGGATCCCGAGCAGTTGGACATGGGATAGACCGGGCTCACAAAGACATTCCTTATGCACATGGCAGGCCCTTCTTGCCAAACTACCCACAATGGATAATATGAAGCGAAAAGGTATATATATTGTTAACCGATGCTCTCTTTGTATGCACCAGGAAGAAGATATTGATCATCTTTATTTTGCTTGTGACTACACTAATTGGATATGGGAGGAGATTCTGAAGAGATTTGAACTCCATAGGCTACCAATGCCAAACTTGCATCAGGAATTAGAACAGCAAAGAAAGCTTCTGTTATCGCACCACGCCTACCACGGTGCACCAGACTTTGTTTAGGACTGAATTGGGGCAAAAGGATAATTTTGCCCCTGTGAATTTTGAAAATTTCAAGGCATGTCCTTTATAAAATTATCGAAATGCCCTTGATAATTAAAATTTTTTTTGTATGTCCCTGATTTCAGAAAAATTAGTTAATTAAAAGGTTTAATTAATTATTATTATTTATCTAGAAATCCTACATGATAATATATACATGTGATATATGATGTGAGAAGAATATCATGGACCATGTGATATGTGTATGCGATTATTATTGGGGCTTATGAGCCTATTTTTTGTTGATTGTTTTCTGCATGTAAATTATGTTGTAATTACATAAAAAGATGCGACTAAGCCCAAGGTGGCAAAGGAACTTAGGCCAAGATGATTACGACGCATGAAGATGTGTTAAGGTGTCGGAAGATCCGACGATGACGAGATGGATGATTATCTACGATGCACCGATATCATGATCAGTTGATTAGCCTACCGCTCGATCATATTAGGTTGAGATCCATGATCATCTGGTGTGCCAATACGTGTGATTGCTATACACCTACTGGATAAGTATATATATTTACATGCGATGTAAATATATATTAAATATGTATGTGTGTGACACAATCATATCACGAGATCGAACCTAAATGTCATCCTATGACAATATTAAGTCGGTAAACGTGAGGCAATTAGATTGATCCATGTGGTCTTCCATCGTTATAAGTAGGAACCAATTTGCGATATAAGTTTAGTTTGAGTTCTGAGGCTTACCTATTTAGCATCGTTATTTTGCCTATGACATAGAGATATCATCAATGACCAAGGACATAGTATGCTTGGTAGTCCTCGAGGGCATATCGTTGAATTAGACTCATTGTAACGATGGTGATGACTTAATTGACATCATGGTTAGTCAAGTCTCGAGATCATGATGGTTTGGAGGCCGAACATGACAGGAATCACAAGAAGTTATGATTGGTAAGAGTTGCCTATCTTTTTGGGCTTAGTGTGATTGGTCGAGTCCATCGAGGTTATACTAAGATGCCGATTGGATCCCAATCTCCACTTGAAGTCTATCGGAGACTTCCGTTTCACGTGCTGGGGGTTCGCGTGACTCGTTAAAAAAATAGTTGGAGCACGTCAAGATTGAAGTCCATATCTTGATTGTTTATTTTTCTGTAAAATTTGTGTGTTATTTTTTTTTTGTAAGTAAATGTAATTATATTTAGTATGAAGTTTACTCAGACTGCTTTCATTAAAGGGAGAAGTATACATCACAATATTCTTCTTGCTAACGACTTGGTCAAAGATTTGCACTCCAAATCAAGGAACAAAAATATGTTTTAAAGTGACTTACTAAAAGCATTTGATTCAGCTTAATAGACATACAAGATGCTCCTCGAACTTCCTCAACAATGGGTTAATTGATTCAATGCTGCTTGAAACTCCAAAATTTTCATTCTATTCAATGGTTCCCCTCTTTTTGGGAGTACGAATGACATCCGACAAAGAGATCCACTTTCTCCATATCTTTTACAATGGAAGGACTCTGTATGTTAGAAAAGTCCCTGATGGTAATATTAAGGTTCTATGTTGGTTCTATTCATATATCCTACATAACATTTCAGATGATCTTATTATCTTTCTTCAATGACACTACTTTAGTGAAGAATTTGAGTACTATTTTGAAAGATTTTGGTTTGGTCGGCCTTCAACTAAATCATGCAAAAAGTAAAGTCTATATGGGTTCTTGCTGAAGATAAAGACTTTATTATACAAACTCGTTAGCGAGAAGTCTACCAGTTCCTTATCCGGTCCCACTCTTATCCACTGGCATTCATAAATTCACACACCTATCCTGCAAAAAATAAAGAATAGAATTTTCTGGAAAACTAGACTTATTTCCAAAGCAGACGACTTGAACTCATTCGACCGTGTGTTTTCTTATTCTATTTATTGGTCTAATGCATTTCTTCTACCTGTTGGACTTCTTCAGGATATTGAACGGCTATTGAAGAACTTTTTCTGGAATGGTACGGATGGAAAGGCAATGCATATGGTCAATTGGGATAGCATTTGTAGATCAAAAGATGAGGGGGGTTGAATCTACGAAATCTGAGAGATTGGAATAAAGCTTGTTTGGTACAGAAATTGTGGGATCTTTTACAAAATAAATCTTTATGGTCACAATGGGTTTCTTCTAGGTACTTATCTAAGTAATCAATATGAGAAGTTTCAACAAGAACATATCATTCTGCTGCATGGAAAGGAATTTTGAAGGCAAGAAACTGGTTAATCAACCACATTTCTTATGCAATCTCTTCTGGGACCAGAATTAATATGTGGTATGAGCCTTGGGTGAATGGAAAAGTATATTTCAATTATATGGTGATCGAGTACGAAGAGATTTTGGGGCCCCTAAAGATTGGAAGGTTTCTGAGTTCATTGCTAATGGTACCTGGTGTCTTCCTAATCCTATTTCTCCTGATATGCTATTACTTTGGCCGACTATTATAGCTCTTCCAATCAGGAATAACTCATCAGATACACTTAATTGGCTTCATGACAATGAAAAGTTTAGTGCTAAATCTGCATGGAATCAAATCAGACAAAGAAATAACAAGTGGATCCCGAGCAGTTGGACATGGGATAGACCGGGCTCACAAAGACATTCCTTATGCACATGGCTGCCCTTCTTGCCAAACTACCCACAATGGATAAAGGAAAAGGTATATATATTGTTAACCGATGCTCTTTGTATGCACCAGGAAGAAGATATTGATCATCTTTATTTTGCTTGTGACTACACTAATTGGATATGGAGGAGATTCAAGAGATTTGAACTCCATAGGCTACAATGCCAAACTTGCATCAGAATTAGAAAGCTGCAGAAAGCTTCTCAAGGGCTTCTTACACAACTCGCAAAAATTACCTTTAGATGTGCTATTTGATGGATTTGGAGGGAGAGGTGTAGCAGAATCTTTGAGGGCCACAACACACACAATACTCACATATTACTCGAGATACTTAGCGACTTAAGATCATGTATAGAGCAGGATCTGGAAATGAAGTATTTAACAAGTAGAGAAAAAGATATCTTTACCAGATTCAATTTTTTTATTCGTTAATGCTTTCTAGAATGAGATTGCTGTATTGTGTGTTTCTATGTTTCAACAATGTGGTGTATTTATTCATAGGTCATTTAGGAATGGTTGGTTATTACATTTTGCTATTTATTGAATGATGGAAATCATCAATTTAGCAACCATACACCCCGATAGCTAAAGCTATGATACATATGGAATACAAATTGACACCCTCCAACGAATTGAAAACAAGACGGATCGTTCAAGAATGAAGTAAGAAAAATTATTCTAATCACTTATCAATAGAAAATTGATTAAATAACTAGAATAGCACTTTGAATTCCCTTAAGATGCCACAAACTAATAAGTCTGATAAGTCAAAGGAAAAGCAAAGATTTGAACGCCAAGCGAAAAGCTGATAAGTTCTAAAGTTCATGCAAGAACTTAAAAACAAAACACTCACCTTGTTGAAGAATTGTTATCTTTCCAAATTGTCTATCTTACGAGAGTCAATCATTTATATAGTATGAGGATAGGTGGAATGAATACATTAAATAACATTCATATTCCTAATTCATGAATTTTGGTAAACATGACTGAATGGACTTTTATTCTTCAAGATGAGGTCTTCAAATTTGTCTTTCTCTCTTCATGATCATATTGACCATTTTAGGCTCTTCTTGCAACCATAGAATCTTGATTGAGTCTTGACTAGCTTGATCTGGTTCATATCATTGAATATTGTAAGGCGTCATAGTCTACAACATGTGTAGTCATGGCTGTTTTTTTTGTTTATCTTCTCTTGGAGATGTGTCTGGTGGAGTGAGTCCATTTCACCTTTCTGAGGTGGGGTGCATTCTCCTAGACTGCTCCAAGAGATCTCAGGCTTATAGTTTACGGTTTTTTTTGGTAAGTAAATGTAATTGTATTTAGTATGAAGTTTGCACAAAATAGCTTTGTCTACACAAGCCGTAGACTATAGCGAGATCTCGGGAGAAAGGAGAATGCACTACTCGAGGTCTAAGCCTAGGCTTGTGGAAAGCTCTTTGTGCAAACTTCATACTAAATACAATTACATTTACTTACCAAAAAAAAAGTTTGCACAAAGTAGTTTTGTCAAGCCGTGAGACTATAGCCGAGATCTCTTAGAGCACAGAGAATGCACTCCACTCGTAAAGGTGGAATGCACTCATTCCACCAGACTCATCTCCAAGAGAACATAAGCAAAAAAGTAGCCATGACTACACATGTTGTAGACTATGACGCTTTACGATATTCAATAAAAATAGTAAAATGCAATAACCAACCATATTCCTAAACGACCTGTGAATACATCACATTGATGAAACATAGAAGCACACAATACAGCAATCACATTTGATAAAGCATTAACGAATTATAAAATTGAATCTGATAAAAATCTCTTTCGTTAAATGCTTCATTTGATCGCCCATACATGATCTTGAGTCGCAAGTATCTCAAGCAAAAGATTAGCATTGTGTGTGTGTGGCCTCAAAAATTCTACTACACCTCTCTTCCAAATCCACCAAATAGCACATCCAAGGTAATCTTGCCGCTTGTGTAAAAGCCTGCTTTGAGAAGCTTCATGTCTAGTTCTTGATGGTGGCATTGTAGCCTATAGTGCAAATCTCTTCTATATCCATACCCAATTAGTGTAGTCAGATCTAGAGATGATCAATACTTTCTTCCTCATAAAAGAGAATATCGATTAACAAGATATATACTTCATATTGTCTATTGTAGGTAGTTTGGCAAGAAGGGCTTACTATCGCATAAGGAATGTCTTTGTGAGCCATCATCCATGTCCAACTGTTTGGGAACCACTTGTGTTTCTTTGTCTTATTTGATCGATGCAGATGTAGTACTAAATTTTCATTGTCATGAAGCCAATTATCTCAAGAGTTGTTCGATTGGAAGAGTCGAAGTGTCAAAGTGATAGCATATCAAGAGAAATAGGATTAGGAAGACACCAGGTGCCGTTAACAATGAACTCAGAAACCTTCCAATCTTTAGGGGTCCCAAGATCTCTTCGTACTCCATCACCATACAATTGAAATATACTCTTCCCATTCACCCAAGGATCATACCACATATTAATTCTGGTCCCAGAAGAGATTGCATAACAAATGTGCTTGTTCAGCCAATTTCTTGCCTTCAAAATTTCTTTCCTAGCAGCAGAATGATATGTTCAAAATTCATTTCCAAGCAGCAGAATTGATATGAACCAGATCAAGCTAGTCAAGACTCAATCAAGATTCTATGATTGCAAGAAGAGCCTAAAATGGTCAATATGATCATGAAGGAGAAAGACAAATTTGAAGACCTCATCTTGAAGAATAAAAGTCCATTCAGCCTTGTTTACCAAAATTCATGAATTAGGAATATGACTTAATGCATCATTTTGTACTATCCTCATATATATAAATGAGGTTGACTTCATAAGACAGCATAATTTGAAGATGACAATTCTTCAACACCTGAGTGTTTTATTTTAAGTTCTTGCAACAGAACTTATCATTTTTACTATGCTCGAACCAAATCTTTGCTTTTCTTTTGACTTATCAATTGTTAGTTTGTGGCGTCTTAAGGGAATTCAAAGTGCTATTCTAGTTATTTCATCAATTTTCTATTGATAAGTGATTAGAATAGTTTTCCTTACTTCATTCTTGAACGATCCGCCTTGTTTTCAATTCGTTGGAGGGTGTCAATTTGCATTCCATATGTATCATAGCTCTTTAGCTATCGGGGTGTATGGTTGCTAAATTGATGATTTCCATCAAGAATGATATGTTCTTGCTAAAACTTCCCAAATTGATTCCTTAGATAGGTACCTAGCAGAAACCCATTGTGACCATAAAAATTTGTTTTGCAAAAGATCCGACAATTTCTGTACCAAATAAGCTTTATTTCAGTCTCTCAGATTTCGCAGATTCAGCCCCCCCTCATCCTTCGGTCTACAGATACTATCCCAATTTATCATATGCATTGCCTTACCATCCGTACCATTCCAGAAAAAGTTCTTCAACAGCCGTTCAATATTCTGAAGAAGTCCAACAGGTAGAAGAAATGCATTAGACCAATAAATAGAGTAAGAGAACAGCACAGATTGGATGAGTTCAAGTCGTCCTAAATTTATGTGTTATTTACTTATGCTACATATTCTGTTTATCAGAAACATGTCGTCATCAGACCCTCTATGTGACATACTTGATGCCACTGCCTCACTGGTCCAAACTATGCGGATTGGCTCCATAACCTGAAAATAGTTCTTATAGCAGAGAAAATTACATTCTGGAGACGATTATACCATAGCTTGAGGTAGGAGCACCTCAAGAAGAGTTTGCCCGATATGCAAAGTATATAGATGATTCCACTCTCGCTCAATGTTGTATGTTGCCCTATATGACCCCTAAGTTACAGAGATAATATGAAAATATGGATGTCAGATCCATACTCCTACATCTCCGTAAACTATTTGAGGAGCAGGGAAGAACTCAACAATATGAGATATCTAAGAGTCTCTTCCGCACCAGGATGACTGAAGGGGCATCGATTCAGAACTATGTCCAAAAGATGATAGAGTGGATTGAGAAACTCACAAGTCTAGGAGTGGTCCTAGATGATAACTTGTGCATTGATCTTATACTTTAGTCCCTACTAGATTCATTTTTTCAGTTCATCATAAATTTTAATATGAACAAACTTGAGGTGACTCTCCCTGAGCTCCTCAATATGTTGAGGGAGACAGAGAACACTATCAAGAAAGAAAAACTAGTTCTCTACATTAGTAGACCAAAAGAAAACGGAAGGCTAGGAAGACCCTTAAGAAGGGTAAAGGCAAGGGCAATCAGGGTAAGGCAAAGGTTGCCAAAATTGACTTAATAAAGGATACAGGTCAGTTGATGCATTTCGGTTCAACACTTTGCTGAATGGCGCTACACCAAATTGCAACATGCTGAATTCTCCTCATGCGCCACTTGTCACTATGCTTATGTGGAATTAATTTGTGACATATTCAGCTTATTGGTGATACGGGAGCATCCGAGATTACTAAGTGATTTAATATTCTTTCGGAGTAGATATTTACTGGTTATTGTTAGTAAACTAAGTTTGTTAGACTTGTTAGTTTGTTAGACTTGTTAGTATTGTTAGTGTTGTTAGTCTTGTTAGTCTTTATTGTTTGGGTAGTTCTCAAGTTGTTTTTGAATCTAGTTTCTATATAATGAGACATATTCTCATTTGTAAGGGTGGTTGAATGAATATTGAGAGTTAATTTCTTTTGCAAGTTTCTTGCATTAAGGCATCTGTATCACTTGGTGGATTCCGAGTGTGGTGAGCCTCTTGGGAATCTGTATCCTTGCTTGGTGGTGGTATCTGTATCCAAGTTTGGTGGTGATCCTGTTCTATCGATCTTTGGTGGTGGTTTAACCTGTATCCAAGATCATCCTATCGATCCTCTTGCTCGTGGCACAATAAAACCGCAATCCTTATTCTTTGCTAACCAATTCGCATCATTTGGCGCGGTCTGTGGGAAACGCGGTTCCTTTTGTGCATTTCTTCTATACACCATCTTCATTCCCCCCCTAAACACTTACATACCCGAACCCCCCATCTTCACTATACACATGGCCGACGAGTTCCAGCGTGGTTTGACATTTGAACAAGCTCGTTCTATGCGAATGGAGCGAGAGATTGCTGATTTGAGACGTCAAATGGAGCAGCTTTTTCAAAGAGGAGCAACATCGCCTCATGCTAGTTCTGGTGATGATGAGGAGAATCCTTTCCGTGAGAACTCAAGTGGTGAGGAGTCTCAAGGGAGGAGGCATCACAGATTCAATCATCACAAGAATAAATCCGATGTCAAAGTGGAGATTCCGGAATTTGAAGGTAAACTTTCACCTGATGACTTCATTGATTGGCTACACACCATGGAGAGAGTCTTTGAATTTAAAGACTATTCGGAGGAAAAGAAAGTGAAGGTTGCAGCTTTGAAGTTGCGCCATTACGCGAGCCTATGGTGGGAGAATCTTAAAGCTCCGCATAGAGAAGGGAAGAACAAGATCCGAACGTGGGAGAAGATGAAAAGGAGATGAGAAGGAGATTCGCCCAAAATTACAGGCAAGATATGTTCTTAAAACTCCATACTCTAAAACAGAATGACTTGAATGTTGAAGAGTACACTCGTGAGTTTGAACAACTCATGATTAAGTGTGATGTTACTGAATCCCATGAGCAAACCATTGCACGATATCTGGGTGGTTTAAAGAAACCAATTGCTGATTTGGTGGATTTACAACCCTATTGGAGCTTAAATGATGTATGCAAGCTAGCAAACAAGGTGGAGAAGCAGCAAGACTCTTCCAAGAGGTCGTCCTACAAGCCATTTGAGAAGAGGGCTTCTTCCAGCAAAGGGAGCACTTCTTTTCAAGCTGAGAAGACTACAGCAAGGAAGGATAAAACCAAAGTTGATTCCCAGCCCGTGACAACCTCCAAGGAGAGACGATGCTTCAAATGCCAAGGTTTTGGGCATATTGCTTCCGAATGTCCTAATCGGCGCACTATCACCCTCAAAGAGGTTGAAGAACCAAATTTTGAAGAGGATGAACCGATTTGGGATTCTGAAGAAGGAGAAGAGCATGTGGAACATCCTGATGATGGCGAACTCCTGGTGATTCGCAAGGCACTGAATGCCAACTTGGTGGCTATGGAGGAACAAAGGGAGAACCTTTTCCAAACACGGGGTACGATCAAGGGAAAGGTATGCCATGTTATTGTTGATAGTGGAAGTTGCACTAACGTTGCTTCAGCAATTATGATTGAGAAGCTGAGTTTGCCAACAATCACACATCCTCAACCTTACAAACTTCAATGGCTGAACAAGGAAAGTGATGTTAAGGTAACTAAACAAGCCTTAATCTCATTTTCAATTGGGAAGCATTATCAAGATGAAATTACTTGTGATGTGATCCCTATGGATGCATGTCACTTGTTGTTTGGAAGACCATGGCAATATGATCGCAGGGCTATGCATGATGGCTTCAAGAACACCTATTCCATCCTTTTGGGGCAGAAGAAGATCACTCTTACCCCATTATCTCCAAGTCTTGCTGATTGTGGTCAACATAAGAAGAATGGAGTTGCTGGCCGCTTTTTGAGCAAAGCCGAACTTCGAGAGACTTGTTTGAAGAAGAGGCAACTGTTTGCATTGCTCTTGCTTGAAGCAAATGCGGTCCATGAAGATTTAATTCACCCTTTGGTGAAACCATTGCTGAATGAATTTGCTGATGTCTTCCCTAAAGAATTGCCATTCGGCTTGCCTCCAAAGAGAGAGATTCAGCATCAAATTGACTTAATGCCCGGAGCACCATTGCCCAACAAACCAGCTTATAGGTGTAACCCGGAGGAGACTAGAGAGCTTCAGCGACAAGTTGATGAGTTGGTGTCTAGAGGCTATGTCCAAGAAAGCTTGAGTCCTTGTCTGCTCCAGCCATTCTAGTTCCAAAGAAAGATGGCTCATGGAGAATGTGCATGGATAGTCGTGCCATCAACAAGATAACGGTAAAGTACCGTTATCCTATTCCTCGGCTTGATGATATGCTAGATGAATTGCATGGTGCCACTATTTTTTCCAAGGTAGATCTCCGGAGTGGTTACCATCAGATTCGCATGAAGGAAGGAGATGAATGGAAAACGGCATTCAAGACCAAAGGAGGTCTCTATGAGTGGCTTGTTATGCCATTCGGTTTGTCTAATGCTCCTAGCACATTCATGAGGCTAATGAATCATGTTCTAAGGCCTTTTATTGGGAAATTCATTGTTGTCTACTTTGATGACATCCTTGTCTATAGCCGAGATGAAGAAGAACACTTGCAGCACTTGAAGAAGCTATTTGAAGAGTTGCGCATTCAGCAACTATTTGGCAATCTCAAGAAGTGCCATTTCTTTACTTCTAGAGTTGTATTCCTGGGATATGTCATCTCAAGTGAAGGCATCAAAATGGACGAAAGCAAGGTTGAAGCAATCCAATCCTGGCCAACTCCCCAGTCTGTTCATGATGTAAGGAGTTTTCATGGTTTGGCTTCTTTCTATAGGCGCTTCATTAAAAATTTCAGCATCATTATTGCTCTACTTACTGATTGTTTGAAAGGAGAATCATTTGAGTGGACATCAAGCGCAGCAAAGCTTTGAAACCATTAAACTGAAGTTGTGTGAGGCCCCGGTGCTTGCACTTCCTGATTTTGAAAAGCTCTTTGAAGTAGAGTGTGATGCTTCCGTGTTGGGATTGGAGGAGTATTACAACATGGCCGACCACTTGCTTATTTCAGCGAAAAGCTTAATGGTTCCAGGCTGAATTACTCCACTTATGATAAAGAATTCTATGCAATCATTCGTGCATTAGAACATTGGAGCCACTATTTATTGCCTAGGAGTTTGTCTTGCATTCGGATCATGAAGCTTTGAAGTTCATCAATGGCCAACACAAGCTGAATAAGAGGCATGCCAAATGGGTTGAATATCTTCAATCCTACTCCTTCATGATCAAGCATAAAGCAGGAAAATCCAATGTTGTCGCCGATGCACTATCGCAGAGACATTCTTTGCTCTCCTTGATGGATTCCAAGCTTATCGGCTTCGAGGTAATAAAAGAACTCTATGCGGATGATGTGGACTTTAATTCTATATTTGCAGCATGTCAAAAAGGTGCTGTGGATCATTTCCATGTCCAAGAAGGATTTCTCGGCAAGGACAACAAGTTGTGCATTCCTCAGAGTTCAACGAGGGAGTTGTTGATTAGAGAAGTCCATGGAGGTGGAATTGCTGGCCACTTTGGCGTTAACAAGACTTTGACTCTATTACAAGAGCACTTTCACTGGCCAAAGATGGCAAGAGATGTTCAAAGAATCCTTAGGCGGTGTGTCACTTGTCACAAAGCCAAGAGTCATGTTCTTCCACAAGGATTATACACGCCATTGCCAATTCCCCGAGGTTCCTTGGGAAGTGTAAGCATGGATTTCGTTCTTGGTTTACCAAGGACTCAAAGACAAAAAGATGCTATTATGGTGGTTGTCGATCGGTTTTCAAAGATGGCTCATTTTGTGCCTTGCCATAAGACCGACGATGCTATTCACATTGCTGATTTGTACTTCCATGAGATCATTCGACTTCATGGAGTTCCTCGCACCATTGTTTCGGATAGGGACAGCAAGTTCCTAAGTGGATTTTGGAAGACATTATGGAGTAAGCTTGCACGGGCTTCTGCTCAGCACTTCTTGTCATCCTCAAACAGATGGACAAACCGGGTTGTCAACCGTACCATGAGAGCTATATTGAGAACTTTAGTGTCCAAAAATCAGAAGGATTGGGACTTGAAGCTTGCTCATGCCGAGTTTGCATACAATAGAGTTCCAAGTCGCACTACAAGATGTTCACCATTTGAAGCTGTGTATGGCATCAATCCACTTACTCCTATCGATTTGCTACCTTTGCCTAGCAAGGATTTGGTGCACAAAGAAGCTAACCAGCGAGCCAAGGTAATAAAGGAGTTACATGAGAAGATTAAATCTCAAATTGCATAAGCAAAATGAGATTTATGAAAGGAAGGCAAACAAGAATAGGCGATCTGTTATCTTTCGCCTGGAGATTTAGTTTGATTCATTTCCGAAAGGAGAGGTTTCTCCAAACGCAAGTCCAAGTTGATGCCTAGAGCTGAAGGTCCTTCAAGGTATTAGAAACAGTCAATGACAACGCCTACAAGATCGATCTTCCTGGTGAGTCCCATGTCTCAGCAACATTCAATGTTCAAGACCTATCTCCATTTGAGGAAGACAAAGAACCTCAAGATTTGAGGACAAATCTTTTCCAGCAAAGGGAGGATGATGCATTTCGGTTCAACACTTTGCTGAATGGCGCTACACCAAATTGCAACATGCTGAATTCTCCTCATGCGCCACTTGTCACTATGCTTATGTGGAATTAATTTGTGACATATTCAGCTTATTGGTGATACGGGAGCATCCGAGATTACTAAGTGATTTAATATTCATTCGGAGTAGATATTTACTGGTTATTGTTAGTAAACTAAGTTTGTTAGACTTGTTAGTTTGTTAGACTTGTTAGTATTGTTAGTGTTGTTAGTCTTGTTAGTCTTTATTGTTTGGGTAGTTCTCAAGTTGTTTTTGAATCTAGTTTCTATATAATGAGACATATTCTCATTTGTAAGGGTGGTTGAATGAATATTGAGAGTTAATCTCTTTTGCAAGTTTCTTGCATTAAGGCATCTGTATCACTTGGTGGATTCCGAGTGTGGTGAGCCTCTTGGGAATCTGTATCCTTGCTTGGTGGTGGTATCTGTATCCAAGTTTGGTGGTGATCCTGCTCTATCGATCTTTGGTGGTTTAACCTGTATCCAAGATCATCCTATCAAAACTATTCAATCACTTATCAAGTCAAAGACGCCTACAAACTAAATGTCCGATAAGAATTCTTTAATGCGCTACAAACTTTGAACACGTGCGTAGTCAAAAAGAAAAGCAAGATTAGTATGAGGAACACAAACTTCACCATGCCCTCGTGTTGAAGAATCTTTCATCTTCCAACTTAAAAACAAAATCCATGGTTACATCTTCTTTCATCCTCAATCCAAAATTGTCTGTCTTACACCAAGAGTCATGTTCATATCTTTTAGGCTCTTTCAGGATAGAATCCCTTTAGGAATAGACATCTCTACATCATCATCACTCTGAATTCATATTTAGCTGAATGTTCCAGCCGAATGTTCCAAATTTCTCTACTTGCACATATCGATTTCACTTCTTGAAAGACTTAGAACTCATCTACAATTTGATTCCTATGACTAGAAATCTTTCCTGTTACATCAAACCAACAACTGAATAAGAACACTACTTGTTCTTCAATTTTCCTACTTTCAGCATATTGTAGAGTTTTCTTTCAATTTGTGTTCGGACTTTTTATGCAATGCTTGATAAAATCAGCTTTTTTGCTTACCATAAAAAGAACCTCTATTGGATTTGAACTATAGTTGCAGACTATAGACAATAATGCCATTACTTTAACCTTCAAATGGGGAATGGTTTGTTCAAGCATGCAAAACTTCAGCATAAGCAACTGTTTAAACACAGTTGTCAATAATTCATTTGTAAGCTCAATGCTTTGACTATATTATCACTTGTCCATGCTTGTGGATAACAAGAATGTTCAAACCATCCTTGTACTTGCATCAACTCAATACAAACTTTTCAAAAGTTAAGACTATAGCCACTCTTTTGCAAGTCACATAGCATTTCCTTTTTCCATCAATCCTTGAACCTTATGCCTTGAACATAGTCCTCAAATTTTCCGCTTTTATGGCAAGGAATGAAATGTCCATTGCTAAACCTATCAACAATAACAAAATAGAATCTCTCCTCCTTTTGATTAGGTTTCCTAAGACAAAGTCTATGGATATATCAACCAAGGTCACTAGCTATAGGAAGGGTATATACAACCTGAGGCATTTGCATATTTAGTTTTCATCTAAACAATCTTTAACATCATTTCAACCATAAATTACAATCTTTAGAATATCCCTGTTTTTTTAAAACTCATGTCTAACAAATCAAAATCCTTCATGCTCATCATAAAGTTTTCAACCATGTTTACATTTAAGATTCACTGGTTTTGCATCAATACAAGCATACCTTGAGCATTGATTTACACCTTTCGAAAAAAACCATTCATAAAGAATTTATCAAAATATCTCTTTCTCACTATGTCATAAACATTAGCAAAATCTCGAATTGAAACAAGTGTTTCTTTGAATGAAGAAAACCATCAATTATTTCAAGAAGAATTTCGTATTAGAAGCACACCTTCATTTCATAAACAGCATCAGCGATAAGTCATAAGCCTTTGTAAGCTCTATTCAAGCATGATTAAGAATACATGCAAGCTTTAAATGCATACTCCCTTTTGAAGAAGCCATCCTTGGTCTCTTCTGGGTTGCATCATATTTGTTGAAATCAATGAAATCTCTATTCACCATAATTGCAAAGCAAACTTCTTCGGGAAGATACTCTTCATTTTCTTTCATCTTCAAGAAAAATCCTGCAATTGATGCTACAATTGATTTTAGCATAATTTGAAAAGCACTTCAATAATACATTTTCCTGCTGTCTAAGATTTTGCTAGACACTAAATCATATCATCATATTTTGACAAAACACCTTCATAATTAAGGCTGCTTTTCGATCATCATTTGTTGACATAAACACTTTATTTTTATCAGCCTGTTTGTTTTCTTTTGTTTTTCTTTTATCTGCTCTCATGCTCATCTTTTCTTTTTCTCAATTGCTTCTCAACAGGCAAGGGTCATCGAATATATTTAATGAAGACTCAAGGTCTCAGATTTTGTTGTTCCATGAGCATCTAGTCTTCAAGAATTGTCCTTCGAGGCAACGGTCCAAGTTGATATTTCTGTCCATCTTATGATTAAGGAATCACCACTATCATTCACTTGCATGTGTTGAATCTATATTCTTTTTCTGCCATTGCTCAACAACATAATCAATTAGCACAACTTAACAAAAATTAACTTTTTAAGAATAGAAAAAAGATTAATTAATTCACCATTACATCTACCTTTTAGGAAATAAAATTGTCACCTTGAGTAAGTACTAAATAGTCACTATGATCACTTCCTCCAATAATATCAACAACTTATTAGCTTTCAAATATGAAATAAAGACTCTCATCTTTTCTTTTTGTTCTCTTACATCAATTATCTACTAAGTGTGCGTTGAATAAGGAAAAAATTTCAATTTTAGCATATTTCTACCATCTATCCTCTGAATGTCATCATCATCCTCTTTCAATTCTTCAAGACTTCTGACTCATGTATTCTCAACTCTCCATCATAACTCTTATTTTTACATTCACGTATCTACCATAGTTTCATAAACAATTAACACTTGCTGCTCATTTCAATTTCTCTCACCTTCATGAGTCATATTTTGACTTCAAAGACTTTCAATTCCATCAATTTTAGGCCACAGCAAAATCATTCATCACTTTACTCCAATTCGATTTCCAAGATTGAAGAATAGCATTTGAATCATACCTTGTGCCTTTTCTTTGAGTTGCCTCAATCTTCATGGTAAGTATATGTAATTCAAATCACCAAATGCTTGTTTATGATCCCCGAAGTACTTGGGAGAAACTCCTCCTCTGATTATCATGGCGTCCCATTTCCTCCTCAACTTCAACGCTGAACCTGTACAAAGAAGATTGTGATATCCTCAACCTCTCTTAGAAGCTAATCCAATCACTAGGTTTCTTCTGTCTTTATATAATTGATCACCAAATTATCGTGATAATCACAAAATTCAATTTCAAATTTTACCTTTTCTCTTCACGCCGATTTCTTGATTCCCACCTTTCCCTTCCTCCAAATAAGTATCTGGATTATTCTTTCCTGAAAAGAAGGAATTCATTTTTGCCTTTATGTTTCATGTCATCAAAACGTCTCTAGAGTGTTGTTATCATCTTTTGATCCAATCACCACTTGGTTGAACTCTCCTACGCTGTGGTTCATGATGCATTTCGGTTCAACACTTTGCTGAATGGCGCTACACCAAATTGCAACATGCTGAATTCTCCTCATGCGCCACTTGTCACTATGCTTATGTGGAATTAATTTGTGACATATTCAGCTTATTGGTGATACGGGAGCATCCGAGATTACTAAGTGATTTAATATTCTTTCGGAGTAGATATTTACTGGTTATTGTTAGTAAACTAAGTTTGTTAGACTTGTTAGTTTGTTAGACTTGTTAGTGTTGTTAGTCTTGTTAGTCTTTATTGTTTGGGTAGTTCTCAAGTTGTTTTTGAATCTAGTTTCTATATAATGAGACATATTCTCATTTGTAAGGGTGGTTGAATGAATATTGAGAGTTAATATCTTTTGCGAGTATCTTGCACTAAGGCATCTGTATCACATGGTGGATTACGAGTGTGGTGAGCCACTTGGGAATCTGTAATCTTGCTTGGTGGTGGTATCTGTATTCAAGTCTGGTGGTGATCCCGTTCTATTGATCTTTGGTGGTGGTTTAACCTGTATCCAAGATCATCCTATCGATCCTCTTGCTCGTGGCACAATAAAACCGCAATCCTTATTCTTTTGCGAACCAATTCCTGCATCATTTGCGCCGTCATGGGAAACGCGGTTCCTTTGTGCATTTCTTCTATACACCATCTTCATTCCTCCTAAACACTTACATACCCAAACCCCATCTTCACTATACACATGGCCGACGAGTTCCAGCGTGGTTTGACATTTGAACAAGCTCATTCTATGCGAATGGAGCGAGAGATTGCTGATTTGAGACGCCAAATGGAGCAGCTTTTTCAAAGAGGAGCAACATCGTCTTCATGCTAGTTCTGGATGATGAGGAGAATCCTTTCCGTGAGAACTCAAGTGGTGAGGAGTCTCAAGGAGGAGGCATCACAGATTCAATCATCACAAGAATAAACTGATGTCAAAGTGGAGATTCCGGAATTTGAAGGTAAGCTTTCACCTGATGTCTTCATTGGTTGGCTACACACCATGGAGAGAGTCTTTGAATTTAAACACTATTCGGAGGAAAAGCAAGGGAAGGTAGCAGCTTTGAAGTTGCGCCATTACGCGAGCTCATGGTGGGAGAATCTTAAAGCTCTATGCTAGAGAAGGGAAGAACAAGATCCGAACGTGGGAGAAGATGAAAAGGAGATGAGAAGGAGATTCGTGCCCTGAAAATTACAGGCAAGATATGTTCTTAAAACTCCATACTCTAAAACAGAATGACTTGAATGTTGAAGAGTACACTCTGAGTTTGAACAACTCATGATTAAGTGTGATGTTACTGAATCCCATGAGCAAACCATTGCACGCTATCCGGGTGGTTTAAAGAAACCAATTGCTGATTTGGTGGATTTACAACCCTATTGGAGCTTAAATGATGTATGCAAGCTAGCAAACAAGGTGGAGAAGCAGCAGACTCTTCCAAGAGGTCGGCCTACAAGCCATTTGAGAACAGGCCTTCTTGCAGCAAAGGGAGCACTTCTTTTCAAGCTGAGAAGACTACAGGAAGGAAGGATAAAACCAAAGATGATTCCCACCCCGTGACAACCTCCAAGGAGAGACGATGCTTCAAATGCCAAGGTTTTGGGCATATTAAGCTCCGAATGTCCTAATCGCGCACTATCACCCTCAAAGAGGCTGAAGAATCAAATTTTGAAGAGGATGAACCGATTTGGGATTCTCAAGAAGGAGAAGAGCATGTGGAACATCCTCGATGATGGCGAACTCCTGGTGATTCGCAAGCACTGAATGCCAACTTGGTGTCTATGGACGAACAAATGGAGAACCTTTTCCAAACACGTGTACGCATCAAGGGAAAGGTATGCCATGTTATTGTTGATAGTGGAAGTTGCACTAACGCTGTTTCAGCAATTATGATTGAGAAGCTGAGTTTGCTAACAATCACACATCCTCAACCTTACAAACTTCAATGGCTGAACAAGGAAAGTGATGTTAAGGTAACTAAACAAGCCTTAATCTCATTTTCAATTGGGAAGCATTATCAAGATGAAATTACTTGTGATGTGATCCCTATGGATGCATGTCACTTGTTGCTTGGAAGACCATGGCAATATGATCGCAGGGCTATGCATGATGGCTTCAAGAACACCTATTCCATCCTTTTGGGGCAGAAGAAGATCACTCTTACCCCATTATCTCCAAGTCTTGCTGTTTGTGGTCAACATAAGAAGAATGGAGTTGCAGGCCGCTTTTTGAGCAAAGCCGAACTTCGAGAGACTTGTTTGAAGAAGAGGCAACTGTTTGCACTGCTCTTGCTTGAAGCAAATGCGGTCCATGAAGATTTAATTCACCCTTTGGTGAAACCATTGCTGAATGAATTTGCTGATGTCTTCCCTAAAGAATTGCCATTCGGCTTGCCTCCAAAGAGAGAGATTCAGCATCAAATTGACTTAATGCCCGGAGCACCATTGCCCAACAAACCAGCTTATAGGTGTAACCTGGAGGAGACTAGAGAGCTTCAGCGACAAGTTGATGAGTTGGTGTCTAGAGGCTATGTCCAAGAAAGCTTGAGTCCTTGTCTGCTCCAGCCATTCTAGTTCCAAAGAAAGATGGCTCATGGAGAATGTGCATGGATAGTCGTGCCATCAACAAGATAACGGTAAAGTACCGTTATCCTATTCCTCGGCTTGATGATATGCTAGATGAATTGCATGGTGCCACTATTTTTTCCAAGGTAGATCTCCGGAGTGGTTACCATCAGATTCGCATGAAGGAAGGAGATGAATGGAAAACGGCATTCAAGACCAAAGGAGGTCTCTATGAGTGGCTTGTTATGCCATTCGGTTTGTCTAATGCTCCTAGCACATTCATGAGGCTAATGAATCATGTTCTAAGGCCTTTTATTGGGAAATTCATTGTTGTCTACTTTGATGACATCCTTGTCTATAGCCGAGATGAAGAAGAACACTTGCAGCACTTGAAGAAGCTTATTTGAAGAGTTGCGCATTCAGCAACTATTTGGCAATCTCAAGAAGTGCCATTTCTTTACTTCTAGAGTTGTATTCCTGATATGTCATCTCAAGTGAAGGCATCAAATGGACGAAAGCAAGGTTGAAGCAATCCAATCCTGGCCAACTCCCCAATCTGTTCATGATGTAAGGAGTTTTCATGGTTTGGCTTCTTTCTATAGGCGCTTCATTAAAAATTTCAGCACCATTATTGCTCCACTTACTGATTGCTTGAAAGGAGAAACATTTGAGTGGACTCATCAAGCGCAGCAAAGCTTTGAAACCATTAAACTGAAGTTGTGTGAGGCCCCGGTGCTTGCACTTCCTGATTTTGAAAAGCTCTTTGAAGTAGAGTGTGATGCTTCCTGTTGGGATTGGAGGAGTATTACTTCAACATGGCCGACCACTTGCTTATTTCAGCGAAAAGTTTAATGGTTCCAGGCTGAATTACTCCACTTATGATAAAGAATTCTATGCAATCATTCGCATTAGAACATTGGAGCCACTATTTATTGCCTAGGAGTTTGTCTTGCATTCGGATCATGAAGCTTTGAAGTTCATCAATGGCCAACACAAGCTGAATAAGAGGCATGCCAAATGGGTTGAATATCTTCAATCCTACTCCTTCATGATCAAGCATAAAGCAGGAAAATCCAATGTTGTCGCCGATGCACTAACGGCGAGACATTCTTTGCTCTCCTTGATGGATTCCAAGCTTATCGCTTCGAGGTAATAAAAGAACTCTATGCGGATGATGTGGACTTTAATTCTATATTTGCAGCATGTCAAAAGGTGCTGTGGATCATTTCCATGTCCAAGAAGGTTTTCTTCAAGGACAACAAGTTGTGCATTCCTCAGAGTTCAACGAGGGAGTTGTTGATTAGAGAAGTCCATGGAGGTGGAATTGCTGGCCACTTTGGCGTTAACAAGACTTTGACTCTATTACAAGAGCACTTTCACTGGCCAAAGATGGCAAGAGATGTTCAAAGAATCCTTAGGCGGTGTGTCACTTGTCACAAAGCCAAGAGTCATGTTCTTCCACAAGGATTATACACGCCATTGCCAATTCCCCGAGGTTCCTTGGGAAGTTGTAAGCATGGATTTCGCTTCTTGGTTTACCAAGGACTCAAAGACAAAAAGATGCTATTATGGTGGTTGTCGATCGGTTTTCAAAGATGGCTCATTTTGTGCCTTGCCATAAGACCGACGATGCTATTCACATTGCTGATTTGTACTTCCGTGAGATCATTCGACTTCATGGAGTTCCTCGCACCATTGTTTCGGATAGGGACAGCAAGTTCCTAAGTGGATTTTGGAAGACATTATGGAGTAAGCTTGGTACGAAGCTTCTGCTCAGCACTTCTTGTCATCCTCAAACAGATGGACAAACCGGGTTGTCAACCGTACTCATGGGAGCTATATTGAGAACTTTAGTGTCCAAAAATCAGAAGGATTGGGACTTGAAGCTTGCTCATGCCGAGTTTGCATACAATAGAGTTCCAAGTCGCACTACAAGATGTTCACCATTTGAAGCTGTGTATGGCATCAATCCACTTACTCCCATCGATTTGCTACCTTTGCCTAGCAAGGATTTGGTGCACAAAGAAGCTAACCAGCGAGCCAAGGTAATAAAGGAGTTACATGAGAAGATTAAATCTCAAATTGCGAAGCAAAATGAGATTTATGAAAGGAAGGCAAACAAGAATAGGCGAGCTGTTATCTTTCGCCTGAGATTTAGTTTGGATTCATTTCCAAAGGAGAGGTTTCTCCAAACGCAAGTCCAAGTTGATGCCTAGAGCTGAAGGTCTCTTCAAGGTATTAGAAAGAGTCAATGACAACGCCTACAAGATCGATCTTCCTGGTGAGTCCCATGTCTCAGCAACATTCAATGTTCAAGACCTATCTCCATTTGAGGAAGACAAAGAACCTGAAGATTTGAGGACAAATCTTTTCCAGCAAAGGGAGGATGATGCATTTCGGTTCAACACTTTGCTGAATGGCGCTACACCAAATTGCAACATGCTGAATTCTCCTCATGCGCCACTTGTCACTATGCTTATGTGGAATTAATTTGTGACATATTCAGCTTATTGGTGATGCGGAAGCATCCGAGATTACTAAGTGATTTAATATTCTTTCGAAGTAGATATTTACTGGTTATTGTTAGTAAACTAAGTTTGTTAGACTTGTTAGTCTAGTTTGTTAGACTTGTTAGTATTGTTAGTGTTGTTAGTCTAGTTTGTTAGGCTTGTTAGTATTGTTAGTGTTGTTAGTCTTGTTAGTCTTTATTGTTTGGGTAGTTCTCAAGTTGTTTTTTTTTAGTCTAGTTTCTATATAATGAGACATATTCTCATTTGTAAGGGTGGTTGAATGAATATTGAGAGTTAATCTCTTTTGCAAGTTTCTTGCATTAAGGCATCTGTATCACTTGGTGGATTCCGAGTGTGGTGAGCCTCTTGGGAATCTGTATCCTTGCTTGGTGGTGGTATCTGTATCCAAGTTTGGTGGTGATCCCGTTCTATCGATCTTTGGTGGTGGTTTAACCTGTATCCAAGATCATCCTATCGATCCTCTTGCTCGTGGCACAATAAAACCGCAATCCTTATTCTTTTGCGAACCAATTCGCATCACCTTTGGTCTTGAATGCCGTTTTCCATTCATCTCCTTCCTTCATGCGAATCTGATGGTAACCACTCCGGAGATCTACCTTGGAAAAAATAGTGGCACCATGCAATTCATCTAGCATATCATCAAGCCGAGGAATAGGATAACGGTTTTCATCGTTATCTTGTTGATGGCACGACTATCCATGCACATTCTCCATGAGCCATCTTTCTTTGGAACTAGAATGGCTGGAACGGAGCAAGGACTCAAGCTTTCTTGGACATAGCCTCTAGACACCAACTCATCAACTTGTCGCTGAAGCTCTCTAGTCTCCTCCGGGTTACACCTATAAGCTGGTTTGTTGGGCAATGGTGCTCCGGGCATTAAGTCAATTTGATGCTGAATCTCTCTCTTTGGAGGCAAGCCGAATGGCAATTCTTTAGGGAAGACATCAGCAAATTCATTCAGCAATGGTTTCACCAAAGGGTGAATTAAATCTTCATGGACCGCATTTGCTTCAAGCAAGAGCAATGCAAACAGTTGCCTCTTCTTCAAACAAGTCTCTGTTCGGCTTTGCTCAAAAGCGCCAGCAACTCCATTCTTCTTATGTTGACCACAATCAGCAAGACTTGGAGATAATGGGGTAAGAGTGATCTTCTTCTGCCCCAAAAGGATGGAATAGGTGTTCTTGAAGCCATCATGCATAGCCCTGCGATCATATTGCCATGGTCTTCCAAGCAACAAGTGACATGCATCCATAGGGATCACATCACAAGTAATTTCATCTTGATAATGCTTCCCAATTGAAAATGAGATTAAGGCTTGTTTAGTTACCTTAACATCACTTTCCTTGTTCAGCCATTGAAGTTTGTAAGGTTGAGGATGTGTGATTGTTGGCAAACTCAGCTTCTCAATCATAATTGCTGAAGCAACGTTAGTGCAACTTCCACTATCAACAATAACATGGCATACCTTTCACTTGATCGCATAATCGTGTTTGGAAAAGGTTCTCCTTTGTTCCTCCATAGCCACCAAGTTGGCATTCAGTGCCTTGCTAATCACCGTGAGTTCGCCATCATCAGGATGTTCCACATGCTCTTCTCCTTCTTCAGAATCCCAAATCGGATCATCCTCTTCAAAATTTGGTTCTTCAACCTCTTTGAGGGTGATAGTGCGCCGATTAGGACATTCGGAAGCAATATGCCCAAAACCTTGGCATTTGAAGCATCGTCTCTCCTTGGAGGTTGTCACGGGCTGGGAATCAACTTTGGTTTTATCCTTCCTTGCTGTAGTCTTCTCAGCTTGAAAAGAAGTGCTCCCTTTGCTGGAAGAAGCCCTCTTCTCAAATGGCTTGTAGGACGACCTCTTGGAAGAGTCTTGCTGCCTCTCCACCTTGTTTGCTAGCTTGCATACATCATTTAAGCTCCAATAGGGTTGTAAATCCACCAAATCAGCAATTGGTTTCTTTAAACCACCCAGATAACGTGCAATGGTTTGCTCATGGGATTCAGTAACATCACACTTAATCATGAGTTGTTCAAACTCACGAGTGTACTCTTCAACATTCAAGTCATTCTGTTTTAGAGTATGGAGTTTTAAGAACATATCTTGCCTGTAATTTTCGGGCACGAATCTCCTTCTCATCTCCCTTTTTGATGCATTTCGGTTCAACACTTTACTGAATGGCGCTACACCAAATTGCAACATGCTGAATTCTCCTCATGCGCCACTTGTCACTATGCTTATGTGGAATTAATTTGTGACATATTCAGCTTATTGGTGATGCGGGAGCATCCGAGATTACTAAGTGATTTAATATTCTTTCGAAGTAGATATTTACTGGTTATTGTTAGTAAACTAAGTTTGTTAGACTTGTTAGTCTAGTTTGTTAGGCTTGTTAGTATTGTTAGTGTTGTTAGTCTTGTTAGTCTTGTTAGTCTTTATTGTTTGGGTAGTTCTCAAGTTGTTTTTTTTTTTAGTCTAGTTTCTATATAATGAGACATATTCTCATTTGTAAGGGTGGTTGAATGAATATTGAGAGTTAATCTCTTTTGCAAGTTTCTTGCATTAAGGCATCTGTATCACTTGGTGGATTCCGAGTGTGGTGAGCCTCTTGGGAATCTGTATCCTTGCTTGGTGGTGGTATCTGTATCCAAGTTTGGTGGTGATCCCGTTCTATCGATCTTTGGTGGTGGTTTAACCTGTATCCAAGATCAACCTATCGATCCTCTTGCTCGTGGCACAATAAAACCGCAATCCTTATTCTTTTGCGAACCAATTCGCATCATTTGGCGTCGTCTGTGGGAAACGCGGTTCCTTTTGTGCATTTCTTCTATACACCATCTTCATTCCCCCCCTAAACACTTACATACCCGAAACCCCCATCTTCACTATACACATGGCCGACGAGTTCCAGCGTGGTTTGACATTTGAACAAGCTCGTTCTATGCGAATGGAGCGAGAGATTGCTGATTTGAGACGTCAAATGGAGCAGCTTTTAAATCAAAGAGGAGCAACATCGTCTCATGCTAGTTCTGGTGATGATGAGGAGAATCCTTTCCGTGAGAACTCAAGTGGTGAGGAGTCTCAAGGGAGGAGGCATCACAGATTCAATCATCACAAGAATAAATCCGATGTCAAAGTGGAGATTCCGGAGTTTGAAGGTAAACTTTCACCTGATGACTTCATTGATTGGCTACACACCATGGAGAGAGTCTTTGAATTTAAAGACTATTCGGAGGAAAAGAAAGTGAAGGTTGCAGCTTTGAAGTTGCGCCATTACGCGAGCCTATGGTGGGAGAATCTTAAAGCTCGCGTGCTAGAGAAGGGAAGAGCAAGATCCGAACGTGGGAGAAGATGAAAAGGGAGATGAGAAGGAGATTCGTGCCCGAAAATTACAGGCAAGATATGTTCTTAAAACTCCATACTCTAAAACAGAATGACTTGAATGTTGAAGAGTACACTCGTGAGTTTGAACAACTCATGATTAAGTGTGATGTTACTGAATCCCATGAGCAAACCATTGCACGTTATCTGGGTGGTTTAAAGAAACCAATTGCTGATTTGGTGGATTTACAACCCTATTGGAGCTTAAATGATGTATGCAAGCTAGCAAACAAGGTGGAGAAGCAGCAAGACTCTTCCAAGAGGTCGTCCTACAAGCCATTTGAGAAGAGGGCTTCTTCCAGCAAAGGGAGCACTTCTTTTCAAGCTGAGAAGACTACAGCAAGGAAGGATAAAACCAAAGTTGATTCCCAGCCCGTGACAACCTCCAAGGAGAGACGATGCTTCAAATGCCAAGGTTTTGGGCATATTGCTTCCGAATGTCCTAATCGGCGCACTATCACCCTCAAAGAGGTTGAAGAACCAAATTTTGAAGAGGATGAACCGATTTGGGATTCTGAAGAAGGAGAAGAGCATGTGGAACATCCCCGATGATGGCGAACTCCTGGTGATTCGCAAGGCACTCAATGCCAACTTGGTGGCTTTGGAGGACCAAAGGGAGAACCTTTTCCAAACACGTTGTACGATCAAGGGAAAGGTATGCCATGTTATTGTTGATAGTGGAAGTTGCACTAACGTTGCTTCAGCAATTATGATTGAGAAGCTGAGTTTGCTAACAATCACACATCCTCAACCTTACAAACTTCAATGGCTGAACAAGGAAAGTGATGTTAAGGTAACTAAACAAGCCTTAATCTCATTTTCGATTGGGAAGCATTATCAAGATGAAATTACTTGTGATGTGATCCCTATGGATGCATGTCACTTGTTGCTTGGAAGACCATGGCAATATGATCGCAGGGCTATGCATGATGGCTTCAAGAACACCTATTCCATCCTTTTTGATATAAACCAGCAAGTTGATCATAATTCGATTAAAGACCCTTTAACTATTCATGGAGGACCAATGACGAGAGCTAAAGCTAAGAGGATGAAAGAAGCCTTAACCTGTTTATTGGAAAACATTTGGAAGGATCAAGCTAGTCAAGACTCAGTCAAGATTCTATGGTTGGAAGAAGAGCCTAAAATGGTCAACATGATCATTAAGAGAGAAGGACAAATTTGAAGACATCATCTTAAAGAATAAAAGTCCATTCAGCTATGATTACCAAAAATCATGAATTCGAATATGAATGTTATTTAATGCATTCATTCCTTTGTACTAAGCCTCATACTATATAAATGAGGCTGAATCAAAATGTAAGACAGACAATTTGGGAAGTATAACATTTCTTCAACACCGTGAGTGTTTTTGTTTTAAGTTCTTGCATGAACTTTAGAACTTATCGCTTTTGTATGCTTAAACTCTGAATTCTTAAGACGCCACAATGATGTCAGGAAAGCAAAGGTTTGAACGCCATGAAAAGTCGATAAGTTCTAGTTCATGCAAGAACTTAAAAACAAAAATCGGTGTTGAAGAAATGTTACTTCAAATGTCATATTTTTGATTCATCTTCATATAGTAAGGCTTAGCAAAGGAATGAATAATATTTCAATTCATTTTTGAATCATAGTGACTTTTCAAGATGATGTTCAAATTTGTCCTTCTCTTAATGATCATGTGATCATTTTAGTTCTTCTTCCAACCATACTGATGTTACTAACTCATCAAATAAGCAGCTGTTTCCTCTTAGCTTTAGCTCGATTGTCCTCCATGAATAGAAGTTTTTAATTAATCAATTTGTTATATCATTTTCTTTCTCAAAGTCTTCTTCATAGCCTATCATCGCGATTTGTTGATGGCTCAAGAACACACATTCTCAAGATCCATCCTTTTTACACTGATGCCTCTTTTTCATTTCATTTGCTTTTGGCTTTCTTGTCGGAAGCCTATGCTTGTTTTATTTGAATGATCAATGTCCTTTCAATTGGTGGCAAATTGGGAACTTCTTCGAAAGACTTGTAAAGACAACAATAATTAGCTTTGTTTTGAGAAGAAATCAAAATATCCTGTACAAAGTACAAGTAAGATGATTGGGCCTTTACATCACTCATTTTGGCATAAACACTCATTTTTCTTCACTAAGCCTTCCTTGTTTTCTCTCCTGTTTTTAATACTTATTTTTATCACTCATCTCATTTTCTTTTTCTCTCTTACTTGCTTCCCAAATGTTTTGGTTAATGAAGACTCAAGCTCCTCATATTGTTGTTTTATGATCTGGTCAAGAATTGTCTTGGAGGCAACGGTCCAAGTTGATATTTCACCATCTATGATCAAGGAATAACGGTTCTTGAACCCATCATGTGTTACCCTACGATCATATTGCCATGGTCTCAACAACATGTGACTAGCATACATAGGTACCACATCACACCAAACTTCATCCTCATATCTACCAATTGAAAAATGAATTAACACTTGCTGATTTACTTACTACACCACTATCATTCAAATTGCAATTTGTACGGTTTTGGATGTTTGATAGTAGGCATTTTTAGTTTCTCCACGAGCAAGGTACTTGCCACATTGGTACAACTTCCACTATCAACAATCACATTGCACAACTTGTTAGCAATCAAACAATGAGTATGGAACAGAGAAACAAAAATTGCCTACTACGAAACATCCAAAACCGTACAAGTTGCAATGGTTGAATGATAGTGGTGTAGTAAAGGTAAATCAGCAAGTGTTAATTCATTTTTCAATTGGTAGATATGAGGATGAAGTTTGGTGTGATGTGGTACCTATGTATGCTAGTCACATGTTGTTAGACCATGGCAATATGATCAGGGTAACACATGATGGGTCCAAGAACCGTTATTCCTTGATCATAGATGGACAGAAATATCAACTTGGCCCGTTGCCTCCGAAGACAATGCTTGAAGACCAGATGCGCATAAATCAACAATATGAGGAGCTTGAGTCTTCATTAACCAAAACATTTGGGAGGGAGCAAGTAAGAGAGAAAAAGAAAAAGATGAGATGAGTGATAAAATAAGAGTATTGAAAAACACAAGGAGAGAAAACAAGGAAGGCTTGAGGAAAGAAAATGATGTTTATGCCAAATGAGTGATGTAAAAAGGCCTTAATCATGAGGTAGCTTACTTGTACTTATGTACAAGGATATTTTGATTTCTTCTAACAAAATACAAAAGTTTGCCTAGTGTTATTGTTAATCTTTACAGGAAAATGAGGATATCTTTCCAAGAAGTTCCCAATGGTTTGCCACCAATTAGAGGAATTGAGCATCAAATTGATTTCATTCAGTGCAAGCATACCAAATAGGCCAGCATATAGATGCAACCCGAAGAGACCAAGGAAATCCAAAAGCAAGTCGTTGAGCTTATGAAAAGGGGTATGTAGAAAGCATGAGTCCATGCGCTCCTGTTCTTTGGTGCCTAAAAAGGATGGATCTTGGAGAATGTGTTTGATTGCAGAGCCATCAACAAAATCAGATGGAGGCTATGATTCGAGGAATCCTTTCCAGGAAATGGGGCATGATATAAACCAGCAAGTTGATCATAATTCGATTAAAGACCCTTTAACTATTCATGGAGGACCAATGACGAGAGCTAAAGCTAAGAGGATGAAAGAAGCCTTAACCTGTTTATTGGAAAACATTTGGAAGGATCAAGCTAGTCAAGACTCCAAGATTCTATGGTTGGAAGAAGAGCCTAAAATGGTCAACATGATCATTAAGAGAGAAGGACAAATTTGAAGACATCATCTTAAAGAATAAAAGTCCATTCAGCTATGATTACCAAAAATCATGAATTCGAATATGAATGTTATTTAATGCATTCATTCCTTTGTACTAAGCCTCATACTATATAAATGAGCTGAATCAAAATGTAAGATGCATAATTTGGGAAGTATAACATTTCTTCAACACCTGAGTGTTTTTGTTTTTAAGTTCTTGCATGAACTTTAGAACTTATCAGTTTTTCGCTTGTATGCTAAAACCAAATCTTTGCTTTTCCTTTGACTTATCGACGTTAGTTTGTAGCCTTAAGGAATTCAAAGTGCTATTCTAGTTATTTCATCAATTTTCTATTGATAAGTGATTAGAATAGTTTTCCTTACTTCATTCTTGAGCGATCCGCCTTGTTTTCAATTCGTTGGAGGTGTCAATTTGCATTCCATATGTATCATAGCTCTTTAGCTATCGGGGTATATGGTTGCTAAATTGATGATTTCCATCATTTGGTATCAGAAACGGCTCAAGTTTGAGGTTTGCTTATCCATTTATTTGTTATCTTTTAACTTTTTCCTATTCTCTTATCATAATATCCATAATTGCTATTCTTCCTTTCTACTTATTGTTGTGTTTCTTGTGCTATTACTGTTTGTTCTTCATTTTCCCCTCACTTTATTGTCAAAAAAAAAAAAAAAGAAAGCGAAAGTTCAAAAAAAAAAAAAGAGAGAAAAACAAAAGTAAAAAAAAGGAGAGGAAATCAAGATAAAAAAAAAGAGGAGAAGATCAAAGGTCAAAAAAAAAAAAAAAAGAAAGAAAGATCGAAATTATAAAAAAAAAAAAATTATGAATTCAGGGACTTCTTGAAAATTACAGAATTCTATCTTCATAATTTTGAATTCTTGTTTCAGGTTTGGAATTTTTTTTTATTCCAGAAAATCTTCTTTAATTCATTTGATACTTGAATTCTAATCTTTGCTTATTATTGAAGTGTATTACACACTCCTTTAAACTTGGCTTACATTTTTTTGCTTTTATATCCAATTCCAATACCCTTGAATTGCCACAATCTGAATTGTTTGTTTAAGTTTCTTAGTTAATCTAAGAACTCAAAGAACAAAACAAGAGGTAAAAGGCAAGAGTGGTGAGATCAATATCGAGAAAAAAAAAAGCCAAACATTGTGTGAAAATATGAGTGGAGTGAATCAAATCTTCAGTGAAACATGTGAGAGAGTGTTGGTGAGGCTATTCTTTGTTTTTCAGGTTGCAAATATGTCTAAAGAAAAGAAAGCGAGTTCTTCATCAAATGATCTTTTGCTTCAAGCAATGCAACAACAATTTGAACGTATGTTCAAAGTGATAGGAGATGTAAGAGATCATCTAGAAAGGCATGATGATGCAATTAATAGATTGGAAGGTGAACCACGGCGTAGGAGACAACCGTTCGTCCATGATGAATATAATGATAGAGATGACCTCGGCGATGACCAAGTCACTCTAATTGGTCAAAATGTTAATCCTCTGAGACAAACTAGGAGAGGGCGTTTTGATGGTGTGGACAGAAACATAGGCAGCATCAAAATGAAAAGTCCTTTGTATCAAGGAAAGAATAATCCAGATACTTATTTGCAGTGGGAACGAAAAGTAGAGCTAATCTTTGAATGTCACAACTACTCCGAATAGAAAGAGGTAAAATTAGCTGCTGTTGAATTTTGTGATTATGCTATAATTTGGTGGGATCAATTATGTAAAGACAGGCGTAGAAATGGTGAAAGGCCCATAGAGACTTGGATAGAGATGAAACAAATCATGAGGAGGAGATTCGTCCCAAGTCATTACTATCGGGATTTGCATCAATGACTGTAAACTTTAACACAATGTTCCATGAGCGTTGATGAATATCACAAAGAGATGGAGATAGCCATGATAAGGGCTAATGTGGAGGAAGACCGTGAGGCTACAATGGCTCAATTCCTAAGTGGATTAAACAAGAACATTGGTGATCTTGTGGAATTACAGCATTATGTGGAGATTGATGATATGGTGAATATGGCCATGAAGATTGAGAGACAACTCAAAAGAAAAGGCACAAGGTATGATTCAAAACCTTATTCGGGTTCTTCTTCATCTTGGAAACCGAATTTGAGGAAAAGGATGATAAACCCATTGTTAAGCCTAAAATTGATGGAATTAAAGGCAAAAATGAATTTGGCAGCAAGGGTAAAGGTGAGAATCAACCAAATCAAAGTAGAAGTATTAAGTGTTTTAAGTGTCTTGGGCATGGACATATAGCACGTGAATGTCCTAATAAGAGAGTTATGATTCTAAGAGATGGGAATATAGAATCTGAAAGTGAAAGAGAGGATGATGATGACATTCGGAGGATACTAGTGACGTAGAATATGCTAAAGGTGAAATTTTGGTTATTACGCACACTTAGTTTACAAAGTAAAAATGATGAACATGGTGAACAACGTGAAAATTTGTTTCATACTCATTGTTTGATTGCTAACAAGTTGTGCAATGTGATTGTTGATAGTGGAAGTTGTACCAATGTGGCAAGTACCTTGCTCGTGGAGAAACTAAAATTGCCTACTATCAAACATCCAAAACCGTACAAGTTGCAATGGTTGAATGATAGTGGTGTAGTAAAGGTAAAGTGTTAATTCATTTTTCAATTGGTAGATATGAGGATGAAGTTTGGTGTGATGTGGTACCTATGTATGCTAGTCACATGTTGTTGGGAGACCATCGCAATGTGATTGTAGGGTAACACATGATGGGTTCAAGAACCGTTATTCCTTGATCATAGATGGACAGAAATATCAACTTGGACCGTTGCCTCCGAAGACAATTCTTGAAGACCAGATGCGCATAAAACAACAATATGAGGAGTTTGAGTCTTCATTAACCAAAACATTTGGGAGGAGCAAGTAAGAGAAAAAGAAAAGATGAGATGAGTGATAAAAATAAGAGTATTGAAAAACACAAGGGGAGAGAAAACAAGGAAGGCTTGAGTGAAAGAAAAATGAGTGTTTATGCCAAAATGAGTGATGTAAAAAGGCCTTAATCATGAGGCAGCCCTTACTTGTACTTATGTACAAGGATATTTTGATTTCTTCTAACAAAACTGACAAAAGTTTGCCTAGTGTTATTGTTAATCTTTTACAGGAAAATGAGGATATCTTTCCCGAAGAAGTTCCCAATGGTTTGCCACCAGTTAGAGGAATTGAGTATCAGATTGATTTCATTCCAGGTGCAAGTATACCAAATAGGCCGCATATAGATGTAACCCCGAAGAGACCAAGGAAATCCAAAAGCAAGTCAGTGAGTTTATGGAAAAGGGGTATATACGAGAAAGCATGAGTCCATGTGCAATTTCTATTCTTTTGGTGCCTAAAAAGAATGGATCTTGGAGAATGTGTGTTGATTGCAGAGCCATCAACAAAATCATGATGATGAAGGCTCTGATTAGGGCGAATCCTTTCCAGAAAGGGGAATGATATAAACCAGCAAGTTGATCATAATTCGATTAAAGACCCTTTAACTATTCATGGAGGACCAATGACGAGCTAAAGCTAAGAGGATGAAAGAAGCCTTAACTGTTTATTGGAAAACATTTGGAAGGATCAAGCTAGTCAAGACTCAGTCAAGATTCTATGGTTGGAAGAAAGCCTAAAATGGTCAACATGATCATTAAGAGAAGGACAAATTTGAAGACATCATCTTAAAGAAAAAGTCCATTCAGCTATGATTACCAAAAATCATGAATTGGAATATGAATGTTATTTAATGCATTCATTCCCTTTGTACTAAGCCTCATACTATATAAATGAGGCTGAATCAAAATAATAAAGAGACAATTTGGGAAGTATAACATTTCTTCAACAGTGAGTGTTTTTGTTTTAAGTTCTTGCATGAACTTTAGAACTTATCAGGCTTTTCTGCTTGTGGCGTTCAAACCAAATCTTTGCTTTTCCTTTGACTTATCAGACCTGTTAGTTTGTGGCGTCTTAAGGGAATTCAAAGTGCTATTCTAGTTATTTCATCAATTTTCTATTGATAAGTGATTAGAATAGTTTTCCTTACTTCATTCTTGAACGATCCGCCTTGTTTTCAATTCGTTGGAGGGTGTCAATTTGCATTCCATATGTATCATAGCTCTTTAGCTATCGGGGTATATGGTTGCTAAATTGATGATTTCCATCACTTTTGGGGCAGAAGAAGATCACTCTTACCCCATTATCTCCAAGTCTTGCTGATTGTGGTCAACATAAGAAGAATGGAGTTGCTGGCCGCTTTTTGAGCAAAGCCGAACTTCGAGAGACTTGTTTGAAGAAGAGGCAACTGTTTGCATTGCTCTTGCTTGAAGCAAATGCGGTACATGAAGATTTAATTCACCCTTTGGTGAAACCATTGCTGAATGAATTTGCTGATGTCTTCCTAAGAATTGCCATTGGCTTGCCTCCAAAGAGAGATTCAGCATCAAATTGACTTAATGCCGGAGCACCATTGCCCAACAAACCAGCTTATAGGTGTAACCGGAGGAGACTAGAGAGCTTCAGACAAGTTGATGAGTTGGTGTCTAGAGGCTATGTCCAAGAAAGCTTGAGTCCTTGCTCCGTTCCAGCCATTCTAGTTCCAAAGAAAGATGGCTCATGGAGAATGTGCATGGATAGCCGCGCCATCAACAAGATAACGGTAAAGTACCGTTATCCTATTCCTCGGCTTGATGATATGCTAGATGAATTGCATGGTGCCACTATTTTTTCCAAGGTAGATCTCCGGAGTGGTTACCATCAGATTCGCATGAAGGAAGGAGATGAATGGAAAACGGCATTCAAGACCAAAGAAGGTCTCTATGAGTGGCTTGTTATGCCATTCGGTTTGTCTAATGCTCCTAGCACATTCATGAGGCTAATGAATCATGTTCTAAGGCCTTTTATTGGGAAATTCATTGTTGTCTACTTTGATGACATCCTTGTCTATAGCCGAGATGAAGAAGAACACTTGCAGCACTTGAAGAAGCTATTTGAAGAGTTGCGCATTCAGCAACTATTTGGCAATCTCAAGAAGTGCCATTTCTTTACTTCTAGAGTTGTATTCCTGGGATATGTCATCTCAAGTGAAGGCATCAAAATGGGCCGAAAGCAAGGTTGAAGCAATCCAATCCTGGCCAACTCCCAATCTGTTCATGATGTAAGGAGTTTTCATGGTTTGGCTTCTTTCTATAGGCGCTTCATTAAAAATTTCAGCACCATTATTGCTCCACTTACTGATTGCTTGAAAGGAGAAACATTTGAGTGGACTACTGCAGCGCAGCAAAGCTTTGAAATGATTAAACTGAAGTTGCGTGAGGCCCCCGTGCTTGCACATCGTGATTTTGTGACGCTCTTTGTAGTAGAGTGTCATGCTTCTTGTGTTGTTATTGGAGGATTACTTCAACATGGCTGACCACTTGCTTATTTCAGCGAAAAGCTTAATGGTTCCAGGCTGAATTACTCCACTTATGATAAAGAATTCTATGCAATCATTCGTGCATTAGAACATTGGAGCCACTATTTATTGCCTAGGGAGTTTGTCTTGCATTCGGATCATGAAGCTTTGAAGTTCATCAATGGCCAACACAAGCTGAATAAGAGGCATGCCAAATGGGTTGAATATCTTCAATCCTACTCCTTCATGATCAAGCATAAAGCAGGAAAATCCAATGTTGTCGCCGATGCACTATCGCGGAGACATTCTTTGCTCTCCTTGATGGATTCCAAGCTTATCGGCCGAGGTAATAAAAGAACTCTATGCGGATGATGTGGACTTTAATTCTATATTTGCAGCATGTCAAAAGGTGCTGTGGATCATTTCCATGTCCAAGAAGGTTTTCTCTTCAAGGACAACAAGTTGTGCATTCCTCAGAGTTCATCGAGGGAGTTGTTGATTAGAGAAGTCCATGGAGGTGGAATTGCTGGCCACTTTGGCGTTAACAAGACTTTGACTCTATTACAAGAGCACTTTCACTGGCCAAAGATGGCAAGAGATGTTCAAAGAATCCTTAGGCGGTGTGTCACTTGTCACAAAGCCAAGAGTCATGTTCTTCCACAAGGATTATACACGCCATTGCCAATTCCTGAGGTTCCTTGGGAAGCTGTAAGCATGGATTTCGTTCTTGGTTTACCAAGGACTCAAAGACAAAAAGATGCTATTATGGTGGTTGTCGATCGGTTTTCAAAGATGGCTCATTTTGTGCCTTGCCATAAGACCGGCGATGCTATTCACATTGCTGATTTGTACTTCCGTGAGATCATTCGACTTCATGGAGTTCCTCGCACCATTGTTTCGGATAGGGACAGCAAGTTCCTAAGTGGATTTTGGAAGACATTATGGAGTAAGCTTGATACGAAGCTTCTGTTCAGCACTTCTTGTCATCCTCAAACAGATGGACAAACCGAAGTTGTCAACCGTACCATGGGAGCTATATTGAGAACTTTAGTGTCCAAAAATCAGAAGGATTGGGACTTGAAGCTTGCTCATGCGAGTTTGCATACAATAGAGTTCCAAGTCGCACTACAAGATGTTCACCATTTGAAGCTGTGTATGGCATCAATCCACTTACTCCCATCGATTTGCTACCTTTGCCTAGCAAGGATTTGGTGCACAAAGAAGCTAACCAGCGAGCCAAGGTAATAAAGGAGTTACATGAGAAGATTAAATCTCAAATTGCGAAGCAAAATGAGATTTATGAAAGGAAGGCAAACAAGAATAGGCGAGCTGTTATCTTTAGCCCTGGAGATTTAGTTTGGATTCATTTCCGAAAGGAGAGGTTTCCTCAAGCGCAAGTCAAGTTGATGCCTAGAGCTGAAGGTCCCTTCAAGGTATTAGAAAGAGTCAATGACAACGCCTACAAGATCGATCTTCCTGGTGAGTCCCATGTCTCAGCAACATTCAATGTTCAAGACCTATCTCCATTTGAGGAAGACAAAGAACCTGAAGATTTGAGGATAAATCTTTTCCAGCAAAGGGAGGGTGATGCATTTCGGTTCAACACTTTGCTGAATGGCGCTACACCAAATTGCAACATGCTGAATTCTCCTCATCGCCACTTGTCACTATGCTTATGTGGAATTAATTTGTGACATATTCAGCTTATTGGTGATGCGGGAGCATCCGAGATTACTAAGTGATTTAATATTCTTTCGAAGTAGATATTTACTGGTTATTGTTAGTAAACTAAGTTTGTTAGACTTGTTAGTTTGTTAGACTTGTTAGTATTGTTAGTGTTGTTAGTCTTGTTAGTCTTTATTGTTTGGGTAGTTCTCAAGTTGTTTTTTTTTTAGTCTAGTTTCTATATAATGAGACATATTCTCATTTGTAAGGGTGGTTGAATGAATATTGAGAGTTAATCTCTTTTGCAAGTTTCTTGCATTAAGGCATCTGTATCACTTGGTGGATTCCGAGTGTGGTGAGCCTCTTGGGAATCTGTATCCTTGCTTGGTGGTGGTATCTGTATCCAAGTTTGGTGGTGATCCCGTTCTATCGATCTTTGGTGGTGGTTTAACCTGTATCCAAGATCATCCTATCGATCCTCTTGCTCGTGGCACAATAAAACCGCAATCCTTATTCTTTTGCGAACCAATTCGCATCACTTTTCATCTTCTCCCACGTTCGGATCTTGCTCTTCCCTTCTCTAGCACGCCGAGCTTTAAGATTCTCCCACCATATCTTGGCGCTTTCTGCAACCTTCCTTTTCCTCCGAATAGTCTTTAAATTCAAAGACTCTCTCCATGGTGTGTAGCCAATCATGAAGTCATCGTGAAAGTTTACCTTCAAACTCCGAATCTCCACTTTGACATCGGATTTATTCTTGTGATGATTGAATGATGCCTCCTCCTTGAGACTCCTCACCACTTGAGTTCTCACAGGATTCTCCTCATCATCACCTAGCATGAGACGATGTTGCTCCTCTTTGATTTAAAAGCTGCTCCATTTGACGCCTCAAATCAGCAATCTCTCGCTCCATTCGCATAGTTTGTTCAAATGTCAAACCACGCTGGAACTCGTCGGCCATGTGTATAGTGAAGATGGGGGTTTCGGGTATGTAAGTGTTTAGGGGGGGAATGAAGATGGTGTATAGAAGAAATGCACAAAAGGAACCGCTTCCTGAGATGATGCGAATTGGTTCAAAAGAATAAGGATTGCTTGCGATTGGTGAGAGGATCGGGTTGATCTTGGATACAGGTTCCACCAAAGATCAGGATCTTCCTCTTTCTCCACAAGTAAGGGTGATTCCCAAGAGGCTCACCACACTTCCACCAAGTGAAGATGCCTTAATGCAAGAAACTTGCAAAAGAGATTAACTCTCGTATTCATTCTCATGAGAATATGTCTCATTATATAGAAACTAGATTCACTTGAGAACTACCCAAACAATTGACTAACAAGACTAACAACACAATGCAGCCTAACAAACTAGACTAACTAACAACCTAACAAGTCTAACAAACTTGGTTTACTAACAATAACCAGTCTACTTCTATTTTAAATCACTTAGTAATCTCGGATGCTCCGCATCATCAATGCTGAATATGTCACATAAGCATAGTGACAAGCGCATGAGGAGAATTCAGCATGTTGCAATTTGGTGTAGCGCCATTCAGCAAAGTGTTGAACCGAAATGCATCACAACTCTTGTCCATTCAAAAGAATCCTTCTTCATGCATTCGGTGATAGGGGCCATGATTGTACTGAAGTTTTTCACAAAACGACGATAAAAAGAAGCAAGGCCATGAAAACTCCTTACATCGGTGATGGATTTCGGAACCGGCCAGGTTTTCATTGCATCCACTTTCAATTGATCAACGGAAATTCCATCTTTCGAAACCACATATCCAAGGAATATAATGCTAGAAGAGAAGAACTCACACTTCTCTATTTTTGCATAATGCTTCTGTTCTCTCAAGGCTTTAAAGACCTGTTTCAAATGAGAAATATGCTCCTCCTCACTTTGATTATAAACAAGGATATTGTCAAAGTATACAACAACAAATCGACCAATGAAGGAAGAACCTCTTCATAAGCCTCATGAACATACTTGGAGCATTAGAAAGTCCGAATGGCATAACCAACCATTCATATAAACCTCCCTTAGTCTTGAAAGCTGTTTGCACTTATCTCCTTTCTTCATTCGATCTGGTGATAGCACTCGCAAATCTATCTTAAACACAGTAGAACCATATAATTCATCAAGCATATCATCAAGTCTAGGTATGGATACCTGTACTTAATAGTGATGTTGTTGATGGTTCTATCGACACATTCTGAATGTTCCATCCTTCTTTAGAGTAGAAGACAGAACATGGGCTCATACTTTCTAACATATCCCTTGTCAATAAGTTCATTGACTTGTCTTTGCAACTCCTTTGTTTCCTCATCTATATGCTGCTTTGTTTGGTAGAGACCTCAGCAAGTCAATTTGGTGCTCAATACCTCTTATTGGAGGTAATCCAGATGGCAATTCTTCGGGGAACACATCTGCAAAGTCTCTTAACAAGGAATGCATTTTCGGATATATAGGTCTCTCTTTCTCACTCTTTTTCTCAACCATAAGCAAAGCAAATAGATTTTTCTATTTGGTAATGGCTCTCTTAACCTGTGTTTCACTCAAGAAGAGATTTTCCTTACTAGTGTTTCCCTTCCCAGGTTGATTTCGATGTATCATGCTAGGTTTCAAAGATTCAAGAGTAATGCACTTTCATTCCTTGTAAAAAGAGTATGTGTTTTTATGCCCATCATGTACAGCCTTTCTATCATATTGCCAAGGTCTAACTAACAACAAGTGACAAGCAACCACGGGAATAACATCGCATAGAACTTCATCTTGCTTTTAGGAAAAGATCTTGCTTATAGTTATCGGGTAAGAACCTCTTCTTCATCAACTTCTTGAGTTTTTCCCAAGACTTCATTTGGCCTTTTCCTTCTCTTGCTCGTTGATACCTTAGATTCTCCCACCATAGAGAAGCATACTTTGTCAACTTTATTGCACCTCTTCTTATCAGTTGGTCTTGAAGTCAAAAATTCGGTTATGTGTAGCCAATCCACAAAGTCATCTTGAGATTTACCTTCAAATTCAGTAACACTTTGATGTCTCGATTATTTTCCTTATACCTCCTCTTCAACTTTTGGATGAGTCAGAATCACTAGAGCTGCTCGGAATTGGAATTGGAATCTATAACTTTGACGAGATTCCAAATTGTCACGCCGACGTCGATCATTCCTCTCCGGTTGGCCTTGTCTTATCGGATCCTCTAGAAGATTGAGGACTCGCTCATTTGTTGCTGAAGGTCTTGGATACGATCCGCCTTTCATTTGCGCTTGTTCCAAAGTCAAACCTCTAGAACCCGATCATCCATATTGAATAAGGATTGGAAAATAGAAAGGAATCACTTAAACAAGTTCAACCTCTGATACCAATTTGATGCGTTGGTGGGTGAGTAATTAGTAATTTTCATTGGAATTTTCTAAATGTTATCCTTGGAGATAACTGAATCACTAGATGTTATCCTTGGTGTAACTGAATTTTTGTTCAGTTATCACCTCAAACAAATTTTATTTGGTGATAGTTGCTCCAAACAAAATTCAGTTATTTGGTATCAGAGCAAACTTTGGTGATAGTTGCTCCAAACAAAATTCAGTTATCACCTCGACCAAAATTGCACTATCATTCCAGTTTTTGAAAAATCAAAAAGATAATATCTAGTCAGTGATAACTGGAATGGAGTGTAGGAGGATGAAAATGAAAAAAAAGATATAAAAATAAAAATAAAAAAAAAATAAAATAGAACGATCTTCTTCCAAGGTATAAAAGCCACGCCACCAACCAAGGATAAGGATCGGGATCTATGAAGTTCACCACCAAGGCCTAAAGATTCTACTAGCCAAGGATAAAGGACTTCGGGATAGGAGAAGCTCACCACCAAGGCCTAAAGATATCACCAGTCAAGGATAAAGGGCTTTTGGCTCACCACCAAGGACTAATCCACGCTCCAAGGATAAAGAGACGAGTTATCCACTCTCCGAAGATATTCACTCACGTGGAAGTCTCACCAATTTTCATTCATCCAAAAATTCGCTTACAATGGATCTTTTATAGGAGAGAAATCTAAATTAACAAAATCTCGAAACAAGAAACATAATAAAGCACTTAGGTTCTTTGGGTTTTGTTTCATTCAGACCCATTGGAAATGACCCATCGAAGCACTTGATGCCCAAATTCTTTATTAGCTTGAATAAGCATCGATGGCTCTGATTTGTTTGATAAGTCGATGCTCGCATCATCCTCCCCAGGTTGTTTGAGATTTATCCTCAAATCTGAGAAATCTTCATCTTCCAAGTAAGGAGAAAGGTCTCCCACATTGAAAGTTGCCGAAACTCCAAACTCTCCAGGAAGGTCAATCTTGTAAGCATTATCGCCTGATTCTTGAGGATGACAAAGTATGAATAAGAGTTTCATTCTCCTAGTGTCTTCCAGAAGTAGCTTAAGAACTTGGATTCACGATCCGACACAATGGTTTTCGGTACTCCATGGAGACGAGTAATCTCCTTGAAATATAAGTCAGCAACATGAGTTGCATCATCGGTTTTGTGATATGGCACAAAATGAGCCATTTTAGAGAACTGATCGACAACCACCATGATGGAATCTTTTCCCCTTTGAGTTTTCGGTAGAGCCACAACGAAATCCATGCTAACATCTTCCCAGGGCTGCAATGGAACAGGAAGTGGAGTATACAACCCTTGATGGAATTGACTTTTTGCTCTTTGACAAGTTGCACACCTCGAGAAAATAGCATGCACATCTCCATTCATCTTTGGCCAATAGAAATATTCTTGAAGAACCTCGAGTTTTGTTAACTCATGACCAGCCATTCCACCATCATGTGCTTCTCGAATTCGGCATAATCGATTTCCTTTGAAAAGAAACCCATCTTGTAAGGAATATGTACCTTGAACTCTCTTCACATAATTGTCATGATGAGAACTCAGCATCTTCAGAATAAAGTTCTTTCATCAATTGTCAAGAATCCTAGAGTTCAAAACAAGCATAGAATATCTTCTCGATAAAGCATTACAACATTAATATGTCCAGGTTTATACTTAGAGACAAAGAAAATGATTGAAGAAATTCTACCCATTTTGCATGTCTTGGAAGTAGATGTTGCACTGAAGCATTCTCTTTGGTCTTAAACTTTGACCAATGATCAGCTAGAATTGGTTGGTGCAAAATGTCATCTATAAGTTAATAACTATTAATGGCATAATATGACTAATGTTGGAAAATAGTTTTAGTTTACCTTGTGATTCTTCTCGAATTTAAACAATATCAAAATATTGTGTGAAACAAATCTGGAGAAACCAAAATCAGGAAGGGTTGAATAGGGAAATTTGGAAGATTAATCAAAAATTAAGCATTTTGAGCAGCAGTGATTTAATATACTTTCGGAGTAGATATTTACTGGTTATTGTTAGTAAACTAAGTTTGTTAGACTTGTTAGTCTAGTTTGTTAGACTTGTTAGTATTGTTAGTGTTGTTAGTCTAGTTTGTTAGGCTTGTTAGTATTGTTAGTGTTGTTAGTCTTGTTAGTCTTGTTAGTCTTTATTGTTTGGGTAGTTCTCAAGTTGATATAATGAGACATATTCTCATTTGTAAGGGTGGTTGAATGAATATTGAGAGTTAATCTCTTTTGCAAGTTTCTTGCATTAAGGCATCTGTATCACTTGGTGGATTCCGAGTGTGGTGAGCCTCTTGGGAATCTGTATCCTTGCTTGGTGGTGGTATCTGTATCCAAGTTTGGTGGTGATCTCGTTCTATCGATCTTTGGTGGTGGTTTAACCTGTATCCAAGATCATCCTATCGATCCTCTTGCTCGTGGCACAATAAAACCGCAATCCTTATTCTTTTGCGAACCAATTCGCATCATTTGGCGCCGTCTGTGGGAACGCGGTTCCTTTTGTGCATTTCTTCTATACACCATCTTCATTCCCCCCCTAAACACTTACATACCCGAAACCCCCATCTTCACTATACACATGGCCGACGAGTTCCAGCGTGGTTTGACATTTGAACAAGCTCGTTCTATGCGAATGGAGCGAGATTGCTGATTTGAGGCGTCAAATGGAGCAGCTCCAAAATCAAAGAGGAGCAACACCGTCTCATGCTAGTTCTGGTGATGATGAGGAGAATCCTTTCTGTGAGAACTCAAGTGGTGAGGAGTCACAAGGGAGGAGGCATCACAGATTCAATCATCACAAGAATAAATCCGATGTCAAAGTGGAGATTCGAATTTGAAGGTAAACTTTCACTGATGACTTCATTGATTGGCTACACACCATGGAGAGAGTCTTTGAATTTAAAGACTATTCGGGAAAAGAAAGTGAAGGTTGCAGCTTTGAAGTTGCCATTGAGCCTATGGTGGGAGAATCTTAAAGCTCGGCGTGCTAGAAGGGAAGAACAAGATCGAGCGTGGGAGAAGATGAAAAGGGAGATGAGAAGGAGATTCGTGAAAAATTACAGGCAAGATATGTTCTTAAAACTCCATACTCTAAAACAGAATGACTTGAATGTTGAAGAGTACACTCGTGAGTTTGAACAACTCATGATTAAGTGTGATGTTACTGAATCCATGAGCAAACCATTGCGTTATCTGGGTGGTTTAAAGAAACCAATTGCTGATTTGGTGGATTTACAACCCTATTGGAGCTTAAATGATGTATGCAAGCTAGCAAACAAGGTGGAGAAGCAGCAAGACTCTTCCAAGAGGTCGTCCTACAAGCCATTTGAGAAGAGGGCTTCTTCCAGCAAAGGGAGCACTTCTTTTCAAGCTGAGAAGACTACAGCAAGGAAGGATAAAACCAAAGTTGATTCCCAGCCCGTGACAACCTCCAAGGAGAGCGATGCTTCAAATGCCAAGGTTTTGGGCATATTGCTATCGAATGTCCTAATCGGGGCACTATCACCCTCAAAGAGGTTGAAGAACCAAATTTTGAAGAGGATGAACCGATTTGGGATTCTGAAGAAGGAGAAGAGCATGTGGAACATGCTGATGATGGCGAACTCCTGGTGATTAAGGCACTGAATGCCAACTTGGTGGCTATGGAGGAACAAAGGAGAACCTTTTCCAAACACGATTATGCGATCAAGGGAAAGGTATGCCATGTTATTGTTGATAGTGGAAGTTGCACTAACGTTGCTTCAGCAATTATGATTGAGAAGCTGAGTTTGCCAACAATCACATCCTCAACCTTACAAACTTCAATAGCTGAACAAGGAAAGTGATGTTAAGGTAACTAAACAAGCCTTAATCTCATTTTCAATTGGGAAGCATTATCAAGATGAAATTACTTGTGATGTGATCCCTATGGATGCATGTCACTTGTTGTTTGGAAGACCATGGCAATATGATCGCAGGGCTATGCATGATGGCTTCAAGAACACCTATTCCATCCTTTTGGGGCAGAAGAAGATCACTCTTACCCCATTATCTCCAAGTCTTGCTGATTGTGGTCAACATAAGAAGAATGGAGTTGCTGGCGCTTTTGAGCAAAGCCGAACTTGAGAGACTTGTTTGAAGAAGAGGCAACTGTTTGCATTGCTCTTACTTGAAGCAAATGCGGTCCATGAAGATTTAATTCACCCTTTGGTGAAACCATTGCTGAATGAATTTGCTGATGTCTTCCCTAAGAATTGCCATTCGCTTGCCTCCAAGAGAGAGATTCAGCATCAAATTGACTTAATGCCGGAGCACCATTGCCCAACAAACCAGCTTATAGGTGTAACCGGAGGAGACTAGAGAGCTTCAGCGACAAGTTGATGAGTTGGTGTCTAGAGGCTATGTCCAAGAAAGCTTGAGTCCTTGCTCCGTTCAGCCATTCTAGTTCCAAAGAAAGATGGCTCATGGAGAATGTGCATGGATAGTCATACAAGATAACGGTAAAGTACCGTTATCCTATTCCTCGGCTTGATGATATGCTGCATGGTGCCACTATTTTTTCCAAGGTAGATCTCCGGAGTGGTTACCATCAGATTCGCATGAAGGAAGGAGATGAATGGAAAACGGCATTCAAGACCAAAGGAGGTCTCTATGAGTGGCTTGTTATGCCATTCGGTTTGTCTAATGCTCCTAGCACATTCATGAGGCTAATGAATCATGTTCTAAGGCCTTTTATTGGGAAATTCATTGTTGTCTACTTTGATGACATCCTTGTCTATAGCCGAGATGAAGAAGAACACTTGCAGCACTTGAAGAAGCTATTTGAAGAGTTGCGCATTCAGCAACTATTTGGCAATCTCAAGAAGTGCCATTTCTTTACTTCTAGAGTTGTATTCCTGGGATATGTCATCTCAAGTGAAGGCATCAAAATGGGAAAGCAAGGTTGAAGCAATCCAATCCTGGCCAACTCCCCAATCTGTTCATGATGTAAGGAGTTTTCATGGTTTGGCTTCTTTCTATAGGCGCTTCATTAAAAATTTCAGCACCATTATTGCCCCACTTACTGATTGCTTGAAAGGAGAAACATTTGAGTGGACTCTGAAGCGCAGCAAAGCTTTGAAACCATTAAACTGAAGTTGTGTGAGGCCCGGTGCTTGCACTTCCTGATTTTGAAAAGCTCTTTGAAGTAGAGTGTGATGCTTCGGTGTTGGGATTGGAGGTATTACTTCAACATGGCCGACCACTTGCTTATTTCAGCGAAAAGCTTAATGGTTCCAGGCTGAATTACTCCACTTATGATAAAGAATTCTATGCAATCATTCGTGCATTAGAACATTGGAGCCACTATTTATTGCCTAGGGAGTTTGTCTTGCATTCGGATCATGAAGCTTTGAAGTTCATCAATGGCCAACACAAGCTGAATAAGAGGCATGCCAAATGGGTTGAATATCTTCAATCCTACTCCTTCATGATCAAGCATAAAGCAGGAAAATCCAATGTTGTCGTCGATGCACTATCGCGGAGACATTCTTTGCTCTCCTTGATGGATTCCAAGCTTATCGGCTTCGAGGTAATAAAAGAACTCTATGCGGATGATGTGGACTTTAATTCTATATTTGCAGCATGTCAAAAAGGTGCTGTGGATCATTTCCATGTCCAAGAAGGTTTTCTCTTCAAGGACAACAAGTTGTGCATTCCTCAGAGTTCAACGAGGGAGTTGTTGATTAGAGAAGTCCATGGAGGTGGAATTGCTGGCCACTTTGGCGTTAACAAGACTTTGACTCTATTACAAGAGCACTTTCACTGGCCAAAGATGGCAAGAGATGTTCAAAGAATCCTTAGGCGGTGTGTCACTTGTCACAAAGCCAAGAGTCATGTTCTTCCACAAGGATTATACAATTCCTGAGGTTCCTTGGGAAGCTGTAAGCATGGATTTCGTTCTTGGTTTACCAAGGACTCAAAGACAAAAAGATGCTATTATGGTGGTTGTCGATCGGTTTTCAAAGATGGCTCATTTTGTGCCTTGCCATAAGACCGGATGCTATTCACATTGCTGATTTGTACTTCCGTGAGATCATTCGACTTCATGGAGTTCCTCGCACCATTGTTTGGATAGGGACAGCAAGTTCCTAAGTGGATTTTGGAAGACATTATGGAGTAAGCTTGCGAAGCTTGTTCAGCACTTCTTGTCATCCTCAAACAGATGGACAAACCGAAGTTGTCAACCGTACCATGGGAGCTATATTGAGAACTTTAGTGTCCAAAAATCAAAAGGATTGGGACTTGAAGCTTGCTCATGCGAGTTTGCATACAATAGAGTTCCAAGTCGCACTACAAGATGTTCACCATTTGAAGCTGTGTATGGCATCAATCCACTTACTCCCATCGATTTGCTACCTTTGCCTAGCAAGGATTTGGTGCACAAAGAAGCTAACCGAGCCAAGGTAATAAAGGAGTTACATGAGAAGATTAAATCTCAAATTGCGAAGCAAAATGAGATTTATGAAAGGAAGACAAACAAGAATAGGCGAGCTGTTATCTTTCGCCCTGGAGATTTAGTTTGGATTCATTTCCGAAAGGAGAGGTTTCCCTCAAGCGCAAGTCAAGTTGATGCCTAGAGCTGAAGGTCCCTTCAAGGTATTAGAAAGAGTCAATGACAACGCCTACAAGATCGATCTTCTGGTGAGTCCCATGTCTCAACATTCAATGTTCAAGACCTATCTCCATTTGAGGAAGACAAAGAACCTGAAGATTTGAGGACAAATCTTTTCCAGCAAAGGAGGATGATGCATTTCGGTTCAACACTTTGCTGAATGGCGCTACACCAAATTGCAACATGCTGAATTCTCCTCATGCGCCACTTGTCACTATGCTTATGTGGAATTAATTTGTGACATATTCAGCTTATTGGTGATACGGGAGCATTCGAGATTACTAAGTGATTTAATATTCTGTTGAAGTAGATATTTACTGGTTATTGTTAGTAAACTAAGTTTGTTAGACTTGTTAGTGTTTTAGACTTTGTTATTGTTAGTCTATTGTTAGTTTTGTTAGTGTTGTTAGTCTTGTTAGTCTTTATTGTTTGGGTAGTTCTCAAGTTGTTTTTGAATCTAGTTTCTATATAATGAGACATATTCTCATTTGTAAGGGTGGTTGAATGAATATTGAGAGTTAATCTCTTTTGCAAGTTTCTTGCATTAAGGCATCTGTATCACTTGGTGGATTCCGAGTGTGGTGAGCCTCTTGGGAATCTGTATCCTTGCTTGGTGGTGGTCTGTATCCAAGTTTGGTGGTGATCCCGTTCTATCGATCTTTGGTGGTGGTTTAACCTGTATCCAAGATCAACCTATCGATCCTCTTGCTCGTGGCACAATAAAACCGCAATCCTTATTCTTTTGCGAACCAATTCGCATCAACATCTGCAAAATCTTTCCACAAGCGATGCATCTTTGGATGAATGGGTTGCTCTATTGATGCATTTCGGTTCAACACTTTGCTGAATGGCGCTACACCAAATTGCAACATGCTGAATTCTCCTCATGCGCCACTTGTCACTATGCTTATGTGGAGACATATTCATTTGATCATCCAGATTACTAAGTGATTTAATATTCTTTCGAAGTAGATATTTACTGGTTATTGTTAGTAAACTAAGTTTGTTAGACTTGTTAGTATTGTTAGTGTTGTTAGTCTAGTTTGTTAGGCTTGTTAGTATTGTTAGTGTTGTTAGTCTTGTTAGTCTTTATTGTTTGGGTAGTTCTCAAGTTATTTTTTTTTAGTCTAGTTTCTATATAATGAGACATATTCTCATTTGTAAGGGTGGTTGAATGAATATTGAGAGTTAATCTCTTTTGCAAGTTTCTTGCATTAAGGCATCTGTATCACTTGGTGGATTCAGTGTGGTGAGCCTCTTGGGAATCTGTATCCTTGCATGGTGGTATCTGCAAGTTTGGTGGTGATCCGTTCTATCGATCTTTGGTGGTTTTATCCAAGATCAACCTATCGATCCTCTTGCTCGTGGCACAATAAAATCGCAATCCTTATTCTTTTGCGAACCAATTCGCATCATCTATCTTACTCTTTTTCTCTACCATAAGCAAAGCAAATACATTTTTTTGTTTGCTAATGGATCTCTCAACCCGTGTTTCATTTAAGAACAAACTTTCCTTACCAGTGTTTCTCTTCCCAGGTTGATTTTGATGTATCAATGAAGGATTCAAGGGTAAAAGGGTGATGCATTTTTGTTCTTTCCGAAAAGAGTATGTGTTCTTACGACCATCATGCACAGCATTCATATCATATTGCCAAGGTCTTCCCAATAACAAGTGACATGCATCCATGGGAATCACATCACACAGAGCTTGATCTCGATAGTTCATCCCAATCGAAAATGATATAAGAGCTCGTTTGGTTACCTTAAGATCATTTCCTTGATTGAGCCATTGGAGCTTGTACGGTTGAGGATGTTTCGTTGTCGGAAGCTTCAATTTGTCAACAAGGTTTGTCAAAGCAACGTTGGTACAACTCCCACCATCGATAATCACTGAACATACCTTCCCGTTAATAGTGCAACGGGTGTGAAAGATGTTGTACCTTTGCTCATTATCAAGAGAAACTTCAGTATGCAGTGCTCTTCGTATGATCAACATTTCACCATCATCTGCTTTCTCCACAACTTCTTCTTTTTCAGATTCGGAACCATTTTGGTCTGGATTGCTTTCAGCCTCTTGAAGTGCTGAATTGATCTCCTCAATTTCTTGAAGAGTCATAACTTCGTCGGACAATTTGCTTGAAAATGCCCAAAACCATGGCACTTAAAGCATTTCCTTGTATCGCCTTCAAGTTTCTTCGAATTCTTTGGAAGGCTTTGCACTCTTCTCCTCTCCTTTGTATTTGGTTGGCGTGCTCTCGATCTTGCTTGAGAAGCATCCTTAAAATAGGATGTCACCTTGGTTGAGGTTACGGAGAAAACCTCTTGCCTTTGTTGCTTCTCAACTTTTATGGCTAGCTTACAAATATCTTCAAAGGACCAATACGGTTGAAGTTCAACCACATCAGCAATTTCTCTATTCATGCCAAGGAAAGGCGACGGTTTGCTCGGAACTTCTGGGCGTCGCATCTCATTTTGAGTTGTTCAAACTCACGGATGTATTCTTCAACACTCATCCCTTGTTGTCTTAGGGAATTCAGTTTTAGGAAAAGATCTTGCTTATAGTTATCGGGTAAGAACCTCTTCTTCATCAACTTCTTGAGTTTTCCCAAGACTTGATTTGGCCTTTTCCTTCTCTTGCTCGTTGATGCTTTAGATTCTCCCACCATAGAGAAGCATACTTTGTCAACTTTATGGCAGCAACCTTGCACCTCTTCTTATCCGAGTAGGTCTTGAAGTCAAAAATCCGTTCGATTGTGTGTAGCCAATCCACAAAGTCATCAGGATTGAGATTACCTTCAAATTCAGGAGCGTCCACTTTGATGTCTCGATTATTTTCCTTATGCCTCCCTCTTCGTCTTTGGATATGAGAATCAGAATCACTAGAGTTGCCCCCAGTGGAATTGGAATCGCCACTATAACTTGTGAGATTCCAAATTGTCGCGACGTCGATCATTCGGACGCCTCTCCGGTTGGCCTTGTCTTACCGGATCCTCTAGAAGATTGAGGACTCGCTCCATTTGTTGTTGAAGGTCTTGGATAGCATGATCCCGCCTTTCATTGTGCGCTTGTTCCAAAGTCAAGCCTCTTGGAACCCGATCATTCATATTGAATAAGGATTGGAAAAATAGAAAGAAATCACTTAAACAAGTTCAACCGGGCTCTGATACCAATTTGATGCGTTGGTGGGTGAGTAATTCCGGAACGGGTAATTTTCTTTGGAATTTTCTAAATGTTATCCTTGAAGATAACTGAATCACTAGATGTTATCCTTGGTGTAACTGAATTTTTGTTCAGTTATCACCTCAAACAAATTTTGTTTGGTGATAGTTGCTCCAAACAAAATTCAGTTATCTGGTATCAGAGCAAACTTTGATGATAGTTGCTCCAAAAAAAATTCAGTTATCACCTCGACCAAAATTGCACTATCATTCCAGTTCTTGAAAAATCAAAAAGATAACATCTAGTCAGTGATAACTTGAATGGAGTGTAGGAGGACGGAAATGAAGAAAAAGATATAAAAATAAAAATAAAATAGAACGATCTTCTTCCAAGGTATAAAGGCCACGCCACCAACCAAGGATAAGGATCGGGATCTACGAAGTTCACCACCAAGGCCTAAAGATTCCACCAGCCAAGGATAAAGGCCTTCGGGATAGGAGAAGCTCACCACCAAGGCCTAAAGATATCACCAATCAAGGTGATGGAAATCATCAATTTAGCAACCATATACCCCGATAGCTAAAGAGCTATGATACATATGGAATGCAAATTGACACCCTCCAACGAATTGAAAACAAGGCGGATCGTTCAAGAATGAAGTAAGGAAAACTATTCTAATCACTTATCAATAGAAAATTGATGAAATAACTAGAATAGCACTTTGAATTCCCTTAAGGCATACAAACTAACGATACGATAAGTCAAAGGAAAATCAAAGATTTGGTTTGAGCATACAAGCGAAAAGCCTGATAAGTTCTAAAGTTCATGCAAGAACTTAAAAACAAAAACACTCACGGTGTTGAAGAAATGTTATACTTCCCAAATTATGCATCTTACATTTTGATTCAGCCTCATTTATATAGTATGAGGCTTAGTACAAAGGAATGAATGCATTAAATAACATTCATATTCGAATTCATGATTTTTTTTGGTAGCTGAATGGACTTTTATTCTTTAAGATGATGTCTTCAAATTTGTCCTTCTCTCTTCATGATCATGTTGACCATTTTAGGCTCTTCTTCCAACCATAGAATCTTGACTGAGTCTTGACTAGCTTGATCCTTCCAAATGTTTTCCAATAAACAGGTTAAGGCTTCTTTCATCCTCTTAGCTTTAGCTCTCGTCATTGGTCCTCCATGAATAGTTAAAGGGTCTTTAATCGAATTATGATCAACTTGCTGGTTTATATCATTCCCCTTTTCCTGGAAAGGATTCGTCCTCGAATCATAGCCGTGATTTTGTTGATGGCTCTGCAATCAACACACATTCTCCAAGATCCATCCTTTTTAGGCACCAAAAGAACAGGAACTGCACATGGACTCATGCTTTCTGCATACCCCTTTTCCATAAGCTCAACGACTTGCTTTTGGATTTCCTTGGTCTCTTTCTGGTTGCATCTATATGCTGGCCTATTTGGTATGCTTGCACCTGGAATGAAATCAATTTGATGCTCAATTCCTCTAATTGGTGGCAAACCATTGGGAACTTCTTGGAAAGATATCCTCATTTTCTGTAAAAGATTAACAATAACACTAGGCAAACTTTTGTCAGTTTTGTTAGAAGAAAACAAAATATCCTTGTACATAAGTACAAGTAAGGGCTGCCTCATGATTAAGGCCTTTTTTACATCACTCATTTTGGCATAAACACTCATTTTCTTTCACTCAAGCCTTCCTTGTTTTCTCTCCTTGTGTTTTTCAATACTCTTATTTTTATCACTCATCTCATCTTTTTCCTTTTTCTCTCTTACTTGCTCCCTCCCAAATGTTTTGGTTAATGAAGACTCAAGCTCCTCATATTGTTGTTTATGCATCTGGTCTTCAAGAATTGTCTTGGAGGCAACGGTCCAAGTTGATATTTCTGTCCATCTATGATCAAGGAATAACGGTTCTTGAACCCATCATGTGTTACCCTACGATCATATTGCCATGGTCTCCCCAACAACATGTGACTAGCATACATAGGTACCACATCACACCAAACTTCATCCTCATATCTACCAATTGAAAAATGAATTAACACTTGCTGATTTACCTTTACTACACCACTATCATTCAACCATTGCAACATGCGGTTTTGGATGTTTGATAGTAGGCAATTTTAGTTTCTCCGAGCAAGGTACTTGCCACATTGGTACAACTTCCACTATCAACAATCACATTGCACAACTTGTTAGCAATCAAACAATGAGTATGAAACAAATTTTCACGTTGTTCACCATGTTCATCATTTTACTTTGTAAACTAAGTGTCGTTGAATAACCAAAATTTCACCTTTAGCATATTCTCGTCACTAGTATCCTCTGGAATGTCATCATCATCCTCTCTTTCACTTTCAGATTCTATATTCCCATCTCTTAGAATCATAACTCTCTTATTAGGACATTCACGTGCTATATGTCCATGCCCAAGACACTTAAAACACTTAATACCTCTACTTTGATTTGGTTGATTCTCACCTTTACCCTTGCTGCCAAATTCATTTTTGCCTTTAATTCCATCAATTTTAGGCTTAACAATGGGTTTATCATCCTTTTTACTCAAATTCGGTTTCCAAGATGAAGAAGAACCCGAATAAGGTTTTGAATCATACCTTGTGCCTTTTCTTTTGAGTTGTCTCTCAATCTTCATGGCCATATTCACCATATCATCAATCTCCACATAATGCTGTAATTCCACAAGATCACCAATGTTCTTGTTTAATCCACTTAGGAATCGAGCCATTGTAGCCTCACGGTCTTCCTCCACATTAGCCCTTATCATGGCTATCTCCATCTCCTTGTGATATTCATCAATGCTCATAGAATCTTGTGTCAAAATTTGCGGTCGTTGATGCAAAGCCCGATAGTAATGACTTGGGACGAATCTCCTCCTCATGATTTGTTTCATCTCTATCCAAGTCTCTACGGGCCTTTCACCATTTCTACGCCTGTCTTTACATAATTGATCCCACCAAATTATAGCATAATCATAAAATTCAAGACTAATTTTACCTTTTTCTCTTAGTTGTGACATTCAAAGATTAGCTCCACTTTTCGTTCCCCTCCAAATAAGTATCTGGATTATTCTTTCCTTGAAAAGAAGGAATTTTCATTTGATGCTGCCTATGTTTCATCCACACCATCAAAAGCGTCCTCTCTAGTTTGTCTCGTAGGATTAACATTTTGACCAATTAGAGTGACTTGGTCATCGTCGAGTCATCTCTATCATTATATTCATCATGCGAATCTTTGGTTGTCTCCTACGGTGGTTCACCTTCAATCTATTAATTGCATCATCATGCCTTTCTAGATGATCTCTTACATCTCCTATCACTTTGAACATACGTTCAAATTGTTACATTACTTGAAGCAAAAGATCATTTGATGAAGAACTCGCTTCCTTTTCTTTAGACATATTTGCATCCTGAAAAATAAAGTTAGAATAGCCTCACCAACACTCTCTCACGTGTTTCACTCCACTCGTATTTTCACACAATGTTTGGCTTTTTTTTCTCGATATTGATCTCACTACTCTTGCCTTTTACCTCTTGTTTTGTTCTTTGAGTTCTTAGATTAACTAAGAATCTCAAACAAACAATTCAGATTATGGCAATTCAAAGGGTATTGAAATTGGATATAAAAGCAAAAAAATGTAAGCCAAGTTTAAAGGTGTGTAATACACTTCAATAATAAGCAAAGATTAGAATTCAAGTATCAAATGAATTAAAGAAGATTTTCTGGAATAAAAAAATTCCAAACCTGAAACAAGAATTCAAAATTATGAAGATAGAATTCTGTAATTTTCAAGAAGTCCCTGAATTCATAATTTTTTTTATAATTTCGATCTCTTTCTTTCTTTCTTTTTTTTTTTGACCTTTGATCTTCTCCTCTCTTTTTTTTTATCTTGATTTCCTCTCCTTTTTTTTTACTTTTGATTTTCTCTCTCTCTCTTTTTTTTTGAACTTTCTGCTCTCTTTCTTTTTTTTTGACAATAAAGTGAGGGAAAAAAAATGAAGAACAAACAGTAATAGCACAAGAAAACAACAATAAGTAGAAAGGAAGAATAGCAATTATGGATATTGCGATAAGAGAATAGGAAAAAGTTAAAAGATAACAAATAAATGGATAAGCAAACCTCAAACTTGAGCGTGCTCGATGCAAATGATGGAAATCATCAATTTAGCAACCATATACCCCGATAGCTAAAGAATGATACATATGGAATGCAAATTGACACCCTCCAACGAATTGAAATCAAGGCGGATCGTTCAAGAATGAAGTAAGGAAAACTATTCTAATCACTTATCAATAGAAAATTGATGAAATAACTAGAATAGCACTTTGAATTCCTTAAGGCACAAACTAACAGTCACGATAAGTCAAAGGAAAAGCAAAGATTTGGTTTGAGCATACAAGCAAGCGATAAGTTCTAAAGTTCATGCAAGAACTTAAAAACAAAAAAGTCACGGTGTTGAAGAAAAGAAATGTTACAGAGAAAATCAAAGTGAGAGGAAATCAAGATAGAGAAGAAGATCAAGGTCGAAAGAAAGAAAGAATCAAATTATATTATGAATTCAGGACTTTTTGAAATTAATTCTATCTTCATTTTTTTGAATGATTGTTGAATTTTTTTATTCAGAAAATCTTCTTTAATTCATTTGATACTTGAATTCTAATCTTTGCTTATTATTGAGTGTATACACACTCCTTTAACGCTTACATTTTTTGCTTTTATATCAATTTCAGAATGTCATGGCTTGAAGTTGATTCAATGTTATGATCACTCCATGTATCAGCAAAGATCTTTAATGGCGGAGTGCACCCAGATCATAGGCATTCATTTAGTCCCACATTGAATGAAAGGAGGTCTTGAGCCTTATAAGCGTTGGTGACACCCAAGCAGTTTGGTGCATGACATTGGCACCTTAGTCTAGTGGCTCGAGTCCATTGTCTTGGTGCTTCCACTGCTCCATGAGGACCTCAGTGATCCGTGCATCTTTGTCATAAGCCGCGTCTCTCAGTGTGTGGTTTTGCCGCTCTGCTCTTTTGTTGGGAGAGGTAATGGCCACGTGACAAGTGGTATCCAACCCAGCCTTCACTCATTGTCCCTAGCGCCCAGTTCATCCGTCACGTCCCTTAATGTCACGCCAGCGCAAAGAGATGGCTGAATTCTCAAGGATGTACGGTGATCACTCGGGTATATCACGTGCACAAGAGTGCGCCCAAGAGGTAGCTTATCACCAGAAGTGCGTGAAGAAAGGCATGGTGCATTTAGTCCCACATTGTAAAAAGGGAGTCTTGAGCCTTATAAGCGTTGGTATGCACTGCATTTGGTGGGTGACATTAAGGCACCTTGAGTCTAGTGGCTCAGAGTCCTTGTCTTGGGTCACGGACTTCTCGCTAGAACCTCTTGCGATGATGCCGTCGTGATCAGCTCTCTCATGTGGTTCTCATGCACGCTAGATTTGTTGGAGAGGTAATCGTCCAAGAACAAAGTTAGAATAGCCTCACCAACACTCTCTCCGTGTTTCAGAAGATTTGATTCACTCCACTCGTATTTTCACACAATGTTTGGCTTTTTTCTCGATATTGATCTCACTACTCTTGCCTTTTACCTCTTGTTTTGTTCTTTGAGTTCTTAGATTAACTAAGAAACTTAAACAACAATTCAGATTGTCAATTCAATGAAATTGGATATAAGCATGTAAAAGTTTAAAGGAGTGTGTAATACACTTCAATAATAAGCAAGATTAGAATTCAAGTATCAAATGAATTAAAGAAGATTTTCTGGAATAAAAAAATTCAAACCTGAAACAAATTCAAAATTATGAAGATAGAATTCTATAATTTTCAAGAAGTCCCTGAATTCATAATTTTTTTTTATAATTTCGATCTCTTTCTTTCTTTTTTTGTTTTTGACCTTTGATCTTCTCCTCTCTTTTTTTTATCTTGATTTCCTCTCCCTTTTTTTTTACTTTTGATTTTCTCTCTCTCTTTTTTTTTTTGAACTTTCTGCTCTCTTTCTCTTGACAATAAAGTGAGGAAAAAAAATGAAGAACAAATCAAAACACAACAATAAGTAGAAAGGAAGAATAGCAATTATGGATATTCGATAAGAGAATAGGAAAAAGTTAAAAGATAACAAATAAATGGATAAGCAAATCAAACTTGAGTGTTGATGCAAATGATGGAAATCATCAATTTAACCATATACCCCAGCTAAGAGCTATGATACATATGGAATGCAAATTGACACCCTCAACGAATTGAAAACAAGCGGATCGTTCAAGAATGAAGTAAGGAAAACTATTCTAATCACTTATCAATAGAAAATTGATGAAATAACTAGAATAGCACTTTGAATTCCCTTAAGACGCCACAAACTACAATCAGTCAAGGAAAATCAAAGATTTGGTTTGAGCATACAAGAAGCGATAAGTTCTAAAGTTCATGCAGAACTTAAAAACAAAAACACTCAGGTGTTGAAGAAATGTTATACTTCCCAAATTGTCATCTTACATTTGATTCAGCCTCATTTATATAGTATGAGGCTTAGTACAAAGGAATGAATGCATTAAATAACATTCATATTCGAATTCATGATTTTTGGCATAGCTGAATGGACTTTTATTCTTTAAGATGATGTCTTCAAATTTGTCCTTCTCTCTTAATGATCATGTTGACCATTTTAGGCTCTTCTTCCAACCATAGAATCTTGACTGAGTCTTGACTAGCTTGATCCTTCCAAATGTTTTCCAATAAACAGGTTAAGGCTTCTTTCATCCTCTTAGCTTTAGCTCTCGTCATTGGTCCTCCATGAATAGTTAAAGGGTCTTTAATCGAATTATGATCAACTTGCTGATTTATATCATTTTGGCTCACCACCAAGGAGTAATCCACGCTCCAAGGATAAAGAGACCGCAAGGAGTTATCCACTCTCCGAAGATATTCACTCACGTAGAGGAAGTCTCACCAATTTTCATTCATCCAAAAAATTCTCTTATAATGGAGAATCGTCCCCTTTTATAGGAGAAACGAAATCTAGGAATTAACTAAAATATTAAAAGAAAACCTCGAAACAAGAAACATAATAAAGCACTTAGGTTCTATGGGTTTTGTTTCATTCAGACCCATTGGAAATGACCCATCGAAGCACATGATGACCAAATTCTTTATTGGCTTGAATAAGTGATGCATTTCGGTTCAACACTTTACTGAATGGCGCTACACCAAATTGCAACATGCTGAATTCTCCTCATGCGCCACTTGTCACTATGCTTATGTGGAATTAATTTGTGACATATTCAGCTTATTGGTGATGCGGGAGCATCCGAGATTACTAAGTGATTTAATATTCTTTCGAAGTAGATATTTACTGGTTATTGTTAGTAAACTAAGTTTGTTAGACTTGTTAGTCTAGTTTGTTACATGTTAGTATTGTTAGTGTTGTTAGTCTTGTTAGTCTTTATTGTTTGGGTAGTTCTCAAGTTGTTTTAGTCTAGTTTCTATATAATGAGACATATTCTCATTTGTAAGTGGTTGAATGAATATTGAGAGTTAATCTCTTTTGCAAGTTTCTTGCATTAAGGCATCTGTATCACTTGGTGGATTCAGTGTGGTGAGCCTCTTGAATCTGTATCCTTGCTTGGTGGTATCTGTATCCAAGTTTGGTGGTGATCCGTTCTGTCGATCTTTGGTGGTGGTTTAACTTTGTATCCAGATCAACCTATCGATCCTCTTGCTCGTGGCACAATAAAACGCAATCCTTATTCTTTGCGAATTTCGCATCATTTAGCGCCGTCATGGCAGCCGTTCCTTTGTGCATTTCTTCTATACAATCTTCCCCCTCACTTATGCGAAACCCCCTCTTCACTATACACAGGCAGAGTTCGGCGTGGTTTGACATTTGAACAAGCTCGTTCTATGCGAATGGATGCTGATTTGAGGCGTCAAATGGAGCAGCTCTTAAATCAAGAGAACAACATCGTCATGCTGGACGGTGATGATGAGAGAATCCTTTTGTGAGAACTCAAGTGGTGAGAGTCTCAAGGAGGCATCGATTCAATCATCACAAGAATAAATCCGATGTCAAAGTGGAGATTCCGAGTTTGAAGGTAAACTTTCACTGATGACTTCATTGATTGGCTACACACCATGGAGAAAGTCTTTGAATTTAAAGACTATTCGGAGAAAAGAAAGTGAAGGTTGCAGCTTTGAAGTTGCGCCATTCTGCGAGCCTATGGTGGGAGAATCTTAAAGCTCGGCGCTAGAGAAGGGAAGAGCAAGATCGAGCGTGGGAGAAGATGAAAAGGGAGATGAGAAGGAGATTCGTGGAAAATTACAGGCAAGATATGTTCTTAAAACTCCATACTAAAAACAGAATGACTTGAATGTTGAAAGTACACTCGTGAGTTTGAACAACTCATGATTAAGTGTGATGTTCTGAATCCATGAGCAAACCATTGCGTTATGGGTGGTTTAAAGAAACCAATTGCTGATTTGGTGGATTTACAACCCTATTGGAGCTTAAATGATGTATGCAAGCTAGCAAACAAGGTGGAGAAGCGGCAAGACTCTTCAGTTAGTCCTCAAGCCATTTGAGAAGAGCTTCTTCCAGCAAAGGAGCACTTCTTTTCAGCTGAAGACTACAGGAAGGATAAAACCAAAGTTGATTCCCAGCCCGTGACAACCTCCAAGGAGAGACGATGCTTCAAATGCCAAGGTTTTGGGCATATTGCTTCCGAATGTCCTAATCGGCGCACTATCACCCTCAAAGAGGTTGAAGAACCAAATTTTGAAGAGGATGAACCGATTTGGGATTCTGAAGAAGGAGAAGAGCATGTGGAACATCCTGATGATGGCGAACTCCTGGTGATTCGCAAGGCACTGAATGCCAACTTGGTGGCTATGGAGGAACAAAGGGAGAACCTTTTCCAAACACGGTGTACGATCAAGGGAAAGGTATGCCATGTTATTGTTGATAGTGGAAGTTGCACTAACGTTGCTTCAGCAATTATGATTGAGAAGCTGAGTTTGCCAACAATCACACATCCTCAACCTTACAAACTTCAATGGCTGAACAAGGAAAGTGATGTTAAGGTAACTAAACAAGCCTTAATCTCATTTTCAATTGGGAAGCATTATCAAGATGAAATTACTTGTGATGTGATCCCTATGGATGCATGTCACTTGTTGCTTGGAAGACCATGGCAATATGATCGCAGGGCTATGCATGATGGCTTCAAGAACACCTATTCCATCCTGATGCGAATTGGTTCGCAAAAGAATAAGGATTGCGGTTTTATTGTGCCACGAGCAAGAGGATCGATAGGTTGATCTTGGATACAGGTTAAACCACCACCAAAGATCGATAGAACGGGATCACCACCAAACTTGGATACAGATACCACCACCAAGCAAGGATACAGATTCCCAAGAGGCTCACCACACTCGGAATCCACCAAGTGATACAGATGCCTTAATGCAAGAAACTTGCAAAAGAGATTAACTCTCAATATTCATTCAACCACCCTTACAAATGAGAATATGTCTCATTATATAGAAACTAGATTCAAAAACAACTTGAGAACTACCCAAACAATAAAGACTAACAACACTAACAATACTAACAAGCCTAACAAACTAGACTAACAACACTAACAATACTAACAAGTCTAACAAACTAGACTAACAAGTCTAACAAACTTAGTTTACTAACAATAACCAGTAAATATCTACTTCGAAAGAATATTAAATCACTTAGTAATCTCGGATGCTCCCGCATCACCAATAAGCTGAATATGTCACAAATTAATTCCACATAAGCATAGTGACAAGTGGCGCATGAGGAGAATTCAGCATGTTGCAATTTGGTGTAGCGCCATTCAGCAAAGTGTTGAACCGAAATGCATCATCCTCCCTTTGCTGGAAAAGATTTGTCCTCAAATCTTCAGGTTCTTTGTCTTCCTCAAATGGAGATAGGTCTTGAACATTGAATGTTGCTGAGACATGGGACTCACCAGGAAGATCGATCTTGTAGGCGTTGTCATTGACTCTTTCTAATACCTTGAAGGGACCTTCAGCTCTAGGCATCAACTTGGACTTGCGTTTGGAGGGAAACCTCTCCTTTCGGAAATGAATCCAAACTAAATCTCCAGGGCAAAAGATAACAGCTCGCCTATTCTTGTTTGCCTTCCTTTCATAAATCTCATTTTGCTTCGCAATTTGAGATTTAATCTTCTCATGTAACTCCTTTATTACCTTGGCTCGCTGGTTAGCTTCTTTGTGCACCAAATCCTTGCTAGGCAAAGGTAGCAAATCGATGGGAGTAAGTGGATTGATGCCATACACAGCTTCAAATGGTGAACATCTTGTAGTGCGACTTGGAACTCTATTGTATGCAAACTCGGCATGAGCAAGCTTCAAGTCCCAATCCTTCTGATTTTTGGACACTAAAGTTCTCAATATAGCTCCTATGGTACGGTTGACAACTTCGGTTTGTCCATCTGTTTGAGGATGACAAGAAGTGCTGAACAGAAGCTTCGTACCAAGTTTATTCCATAATGTCTTCCAAAATCCACTTAGGAACTTGCTGTCCCTATCCGAAACAATGGTGCGAGGAACTCCATGAAGTCGAATGATCTCACGGAAGTACAAATCAGCAATGTGAATAGCACCGCCGGTCTTATGGCAAGGCACAAAATGAGCCATCTTTGAAAACCGATCGACAACCACCATAATAGTATCTTTTTGTCTTTGAGTCCTTGGTAAACCAAGAACGAAATCCATGCTTACAGCTTCCCAAGGAACCTCAGGAATTGGCAATGGCGTGTATAATCCTTGTGGAAGAACATGACTCTTGGCTTTGTGACAAGTGACACACCGCCTAAGGATTCTTTGAACATCTCTTGCCATCTTTGGCCAGTGAAAGTGCTCTTGTAACAGAGTCAAAGACTTCTTAACGCCAAACTGGCCAGCAAATCCACCTCCATGGACTTCTCTAATCCACAACTCCCTCGTTGAACTCTGAGGAATGCACAACTTGTTGTCCTTGAAGAGAAAACCTTCTTGGACATGGAAATGATCCACAGCACCTTTTTGACATGCTGCAAATATAGAATTAAAGTCCACATCATCCGCATAGAGTTCTTTTATTACCTCAAAGCCGATAAGCTTGGAATCCATCAAGGAGAGCAAAGAATGTCTCCGCGATAGTGCATCGGCGACAACATTGGATTTTCCTGCTTTATGCTTGATCATGAAGGAGTAGGATTGAAGATATTCAACCCATTTGGCATGCCTCTTATTCAGCTTGTGTTGGCCATTGATGAACTTCAAAGCTTCATGATCCGAATGCAAGACAAACTCCTAGGCAATAAATAGTGGCTCCAATGTTCTAATGCACGAATGATTGCATAGAATTCTTTATCATAAGTGGAGTAATTCAGCCTGGAACCATTAAGCTGAAATAAGCAAGTGGTCGGCCATGTTGAAGTAATACTCCTCCAATCCCAACACCGAAGCATCACACTCTACTTCAAAGAGCTTTTCAAAATCAGAAGTGCAAGCACCGGGGCCTCACACAACTTCAGTTTAATGGTTTCAAAGCTTTGCTGCGCTTCAGTAGTCCACTCAAATGTTTCTCCTTTCAAGCAATCAGTAAGTGGAGCAATAATGGTGCTGAAATTTTTAATGAAGCGCCTATAGAAAGAAGCCAAACCGTGAAAACTCCTTACATCATGAACAGATTGGGGAGTTGGCCAGGATTGGATTGCTTCAACCTTGCTTTCGTCCACTTTGATGCCTTCACTTGAGATGACATATCCCAGGAATACAACTCTAGAAGTAAAGAAATGGCACTTCTTGAGATTGCCAAATAGTTGCTGAATGCGCAACTCTTCAAATAGCTTCTTCAAGTGCTGCAAGTGTTCTTCTTCATCTCGGCTATAGACAAGGATGTCATCAAAGTAGACAACAATGAATTTCCCAATAAAAGGCCTTAGAACATGATTCATTAGCCTCATGAATGTGCTAGGAGCATTAGACAAACCGAATGGCATAACAAGCCACTCATAGAGACCTCCTGATGGAAATCATCAATTTAGCAACCATATACCCCGATAGCTAAAGAGCTATGATACATATGGAATGCAAATTGACACCCTCCAACGAATTGAAAACAAGGCGGATCGTTCAAGAATGAAGTAAGGAAAACTATTCTAATCACTTATCAATAGAAAATTGATGAAATAACTAGAATAGCACTTTGAATTCCCTTAAGACGCCACAAACTAACAGGTCTGATAAGTCAAAGGAAAAGCAAAGATTTGGTTTGAGCATACAAGCGGCGATAAGTTCTAAAGTTCATGCAAGAACTTAAAAACAAAACACTCACGGTGTTGAAGAAATGTTATACTTCCCAAATTATCTTACATTTTGATTCAGCCTCATTTATATAGTATGAGGCTTAGTACAAAGGAATGAATGCATTAAATAACATTCATATTCGAATTCATGATTTTTGGTAATCATAGCTGAATGGACTTTTATTCTTTAAGATGATGTCTTCAAATTTGTCCTTCTCTCTTAATGATCATGTTGACCATTTTAGGCTCTTCTTCCAACCATAGAATCTTGTGAGTCTTGACTAGCTTGATCCTTCCAAATGTTTTCCAATAAACGCGAGTTAAGGCTTCTTTCATCCTCTTAGCTTTAGCTCGTCATTGGTCCTCCATGAATAGTTAAAGGGTCTTTTATCGAATTATGTTCAACTTGCTGGTTTATATCATTCCCCCTTTCCTGGAAAGGATTAGTCCTCGAATCATAGCCTCCATCACCGTGATTTTGTTGATGGCTCTGCAATCACACACATTCTCAAGATCCATCCTTTTTAGGCACCAAAAGAACAGGCGCACATGGACTCATGCTTTCTACATACCCCTTTTCCATAAGCTCAACGACTTGCTTTTGGATTTCCTTGGTCTCTTCAGGTTGCATCTATATGCTGGCCTATTTGGTATGCTTGCACTGGAATGAAATCAATTTGATGCTCAATTCCTCTAATTGGTGGCAAACCATTGGGAACTTCTTGGAAAGATATCCTCATTTTCCTGTAAAAGATTAACAATAACACTAGGCAAACTTTTGTCAGTTTTGTTAGAAGAAATCAAAATATCCTTGTACATAAGTACAAGTAAGGGCTGCCTCATGATTAAGGCCTTTTTTACATCACTCATTTTGGCATAAACACGTAAGGGCTGCCTCATGATTAAGGCCTTTTTTTAATTAGTACATAAGTACTAATTTTAGTTTCTCCACGAGCAAGGTACTTGCCACATTGGTACAACTTCCACTATCAACAATCACATTGCACAACTTGTTAGCAATCAAACAATGAGTATGAAACAAATTTTTATGTTGTTCACCATGTTCATCATTTTTACTTTGCAAACTAAGTGTGCATTGAATAACCAAAATTTCACCTTTAGCATACTCTACGTCACTAGTATCCTCTGGCATGTCATCATCATCCTCTCTTTCTGATATAAACCAGCGAGTTGATCATAATTTGATTAAAGACCCTTTAACTATTCATGGAGGACCAATGACGAGAGCTAAAGCTAAGAGGATGAAAGAAGCCTTAACCTGTTTATTGGAAAACATTTCGGAAGGATCAAGCTAGTCAAGACTCAGTCAAGATTCTATGGTTGGAAGAAGAGCCTAAAATGGTCAACATGATCATTAAGAGAGAAGGACAAATTTGAAGACATCATCTTAAAGAATAAAAGTCCATTCAGCTATGATTACCAAAAATCATGAATTCGAATATGAATGTTATTTAATGCATTCATTCCCTTTGTACTAAGCCTCATATAAATGAAATTTGAATCAAAATGTAAGACAGACAATTTGGGAAGTATAACAATTCTTCAACACCGGTGAGTGTTTTGTTTTAAGTTCTTGCATGAACTTTAGAACTTATCAGGCTTTTCTGCTTGTGGCGTTCAAACCAAATCTTTGCTTTTCCTTTGACTTATCAGACTTATTAGTTTGTGGCGTCTTAAAGGAATTCAAAGTGCTATTCTAGTTATTTCATCAATTTTCTATTGATAAGTGATTAGAATAGTTTTCCTTACTTCATTCTTGAACGATCCACCTTGTTTTCAATTCGTTGGAGGTGTCAATTTGCATTCCATATGTATCATAGCTCTTTAGCTATCGGGTATATGGTTGCTAAATTGATGATTTCCATCATTTTGGTATCGAGCAGCTCAAGTTTGAGGTTTGCTTATCCATTTATTTGTTATCTTTTAACTTTTTCCTATTCTCTTATCGCAATATCCATAATTGCTATTCTTCCTTTCTACTTATTGTTGTGTTTCTTGTGCTATTACTGTTTGTTCTTCATTTTTCCCCCTCACTTTATTGTCAAAAAAAAAAAAAGAAAGAGAGCAGAAAGTTCAAAAAAAAAAAGAGAGAAAATCAAAAGTAAAAAAAAAAGGAGAGGAAATCAAGATAAAAAAAAAAAGAGAGGAGAAGATCAAAGGTCAAAAAAAAAAAAAAAGAAAGAAAGAAAGAGATCGAAATTATAAAAAAAAAAAAATTATGAATTCAGGGACTTCTTGAAAATTACAGAATTCTATCTTCATAATTTTGAATTCTTGTTTCAGGTTTGGAATTTTTTTTTATTCCAGAAAATCTTCTTTAATTCATTTGATACTTGAATTCTAATCTTTGCTTATTATTGAAGTGTATTACACACTCCTTTAAACTTGGCTTACATTTTTTTGCTTTTATATCCAATTTCAATACCCTTGAATTGCCACAATCTGAATTGTTTGTTTAAGTTTCTTAGTTAATCTAAGAACTCAAAGAACAAAACAAGAGGTAAAAGGCAAGAGTAGTGAGATCAATATCGAGATAAAAAAGCCAAACATTGTGTGAAAATACGAGTGGAGTGAATCAAATCTTGATGAAACACGTGAGAGAGTGTTGGTGAGGCTATTCTAACTTTGTTTTTCAGGTTGCAAATATGTCTAAAGAAAGAGCGAGTTCTTCATCAAATGATCTTTTTCTTCAAGCAATGCAACAACAATTTGAACGTATGTTCAAAGTGATAGGAGATGTAAGAGATCATCTAGAAAGGCATGATGATGCAATTAATAGATTGGAAGGTGAACCACGACGTAGGAGACAACAGCATTCGTCTATGATGAATATAATGATAGAGATGACCTCGCGATGACCAAGTCACTCTAATTGGTCAAAATGTTAATCCTGAGACAAACTAGGAGAGGCGTTTTGATGGTGTGGACAGAAACATAGGCAGCATCAAAATGAAAATTCCTTCTTTTCAAGGAAAGAATAATCCAGATACTTATTTGGAGTGGGAACGAAAAGTGGAGCTAATCTTTGAATGTCACAACTACTCCGAAGAGAAAAAGGTAAAATTAGCTGCTGTTGAATTTTGTGATTATGCTATAATTTGGTGGGATCAATTATGTAACGTCAGGCATAGAAATGGTGAAAGTACAGTAGAGACATGGATAGAGAAGAAACAAATCATGAGGAGGAGATTCGTCCCAAGTCATTACTATCGGGATTTGCATCAACGATTTGCAAACTTTGACACAAGGTTCCATGGCGTTGATGAATATCACAAGGAGATGGAGATAGCCATGATAAGGGCTAATGTGGAGGAAAGACCGTGAGGCTACAATGGCTCGATTCTAAGTGGATTAAACAAGAACATTGGTGATCTTGTGGAATTACAGCATTATGTGGAGATTGATGATATGGTGAATATGGCCATGAAGATTGAGAGACAACTCAAAGAAAAGGCACAAGGTATGATTCAAAACCTTATTGGGTTCTTCTTCATCTTGGAATTTGAGTAAAAGGATGATAAACTCATTGTTAAGCCTAAAATTGATGGAATTAAAGGCAAAAATGAATTTGGCAGCAAGGGTAAAGGTGAGAATCAACCAAATCAAAGTAGAAGTATTAAGTGTTTTAAGTGTCTTGGGCATGGACATATAGCACGTGAATGTCCTAATAAAGAGTTATGATTCTAAGAGATGGGAATATAGAATCTGAAAGTGAAAGAGAGGATGATGATGACATTCCAGAGGATACTAGTGACGTAGAATATGCTAAAGGTGAAATTTTGGTTATTCAACGCACACTTAGTATCCTCTGGAATGTCATCATCATCCTCTCTTTCACTTTCAGATTCTATATTCCCATCTCTTAGAATCATAACTCTCGTGATATTTATATGCCCAGACTGCTTACAATACTTCTACTTTGATTTTTGATTCTCACCTTTACCTATTTTTGTTGTGCTAATCCATCAAATTAACAAATGTTTATCATCCTTTTACTCAAATATTTCAAGATGAACCAATAAACAGATTTGCCTTTCTTTAATAGTCTGCAACATGTGTTGCATCATGCATTTATGGCAGGAATGAAATGTGCCATCTTGCTAAACCTATCAACAACAACAAAATAGAATCTCTCCCTCCTTTTGACCTAGGTAAACCTAAGACAAAGTCCATTGATATATCAACCCAAGGTTCACTAGCTATAGGAAGGGGTGTATATAACCCATGAGGCATTACTTTAGATTTAGCTTGTTTACAAGTGATGCATTTCTCACACAATTTCTCAATATCCCTTGATGAAAATCATCAATTTAGCAACCATATACCCCGATAGCTAAAGAGCTATGATACATATGGAATGCAAATTGACACCCTCCAACGAATTGAAAACAAGGCGGATCGTTCAAGAATGAAGTAAGGAAAACTATTCTAATCACTTATCAATAGAAAATTGATGAAATAACTAGAATAGCACTTTGAATTCCTTAAGGCGCCACAAACAGTGATAAGTCAAAGGAAAAGCAAAGATTTGGTTTGAGCATACAAGCGAAAAAGCATAAGTTCTAAAGTTCATGCAAGAACTTAAAAACAAAAACACTCACGGTGTTGAAGAAATGTTATACTTCTCAAATTGCTCTTACATTTTGATTCAGCCTCATTTATATAGTATGAGGCTTAGTACAAAGGAATGAATGCATTAAATAACATTCATATTCCAATTCATGATTTTTAGTGTCATAGCTGAATGGACTTTTATTCTTTAAGATGATGTCTTCAAATTTGTCCTTCTCTCTTAATGATCATGTTGACCATTTTAGGCTCTTCTTCCAACCATAGAATCTTGACTGAGTCTTGACTAGCTTGATCCTTCCAAATGTTTTCCAATAAACAGGTTAAGGCTTCTTTCATCCTCTTAGCTTTAGCTCTCGTCATTGGTCCTCCATGAATAGTTAAAGGGTCTTTAATCGAATTATGATCAACTTGCTGGTTTATATCATTCCCCCTTTCCTGGAAAGGATTCGTCCTCGAATCATAGCCTACATCAAACAAAGATAGATCAGAAACATTGAATGTTGCATTAACGTTGCCATACTCACCTGGTAGTTCCAGCTTATATGCGTTGTCATTGATTTTTTTAAGGACTTGAAATGGACCATCTCCTCTTGGCATTAGTTTAGACTTCCTATGATTGGGAAATCTTTCCTTTCTTAAGTGTACCCAAACCCAGTCACCAGGTTCGAATACTACTTGTTTTCGACCTTTGTTGTGTTGTTTCTTATATTGTAGAGTTTTCTTTTCAATTTGTGTTCGAACTTTTTCATGCAATGCTTTTACAAATTCAGCTTTTTGCTTACCATCCAAATTAGCTTTTTCCAATGGTAAAGGTAGCAAATCCATAGGAGTTAATGGATTGAACCCATACACAACTTCAAATGGGGAATGATTTGTTGTAGCATGCACACTTCTATTATAAGCAAACTCCACATGTGGCAAACACTCCTCCCAATTTTTTTAAATTTTTTTGAATTATGGCCCTCAAAAGTGTTGATAAAGTTCGATTTACCACCTCCGTTTGCCCATCTGTTTGTGGATGACAAGTGGTTGAATACAATAATCTTGTACCCAACTTACTCCAAAGTGTTCTCCAAAAGTGACTAAGAAACTTCACATCTCTATCACTCACAATTGTCCTTGGGATGCCATGTAACCTCACAATTTCTTTGAAAAATAGTCACGCAACATGTGTTGCATCATCTGTTTTATGGCAAGGAATGAAATGTGCCATCTTGCTAAACCTATCAACAACAACAAAAATAGAATCTCTCCCTCCTTTTGACCTAGGTAAACCTAAGACAAAGTCCATTGATATATCAACCCAAGGTTCACTAGCTATAGGAAGGGGTGTATATAACCCATGAGGCATTACCTGGTTGATCCTGCCAGTAGTCAGGATCCTCGCTCAGAGCGTTATATACGTATTCCATATGTATCATAGCTCTTTAGCTATCGGGGTATATGGTATAAACCAGCAAGTTGATCTTTAGCTCAAGAAGATTAGCTCTGATACCAAATCAAAATATCCTTGTACATAAGTACAAGTAAGGGCTGCCTCATGATTAAGGCCTTTTTTACATCACTCATTTTGGCATAAACACTCATTTTTCTTTCACTCAAGCCTTCCTTGTTTTCTCTCCCCTTGTGTTTTTCAATACTCTTATTTTTATCACTCATCTCATCTTTTTTTTTTTTCTCGATATTGATCTCACTACTCTTGCCTTTTACCTCTTGTTTTGTTCTTTGAGTTCTTAGATTAACTAAGAAACTTAAACAAACAATTCAGATTGTGGCAATTCAAGGGTATTGAAATTGGATATAAAAGCAAAAAAAAATGTAAGCCAAGTTTAAAGGAGTGTGTAATACACTTCAATAATAAGCAAAGATTAGAATTCAAGTATCAAATGAATTAAAGAAGATTTTCTGGAATAAAAAAAAATTCCAAACCTGAAACAAGAATTCAAAATTATGAAGATAGAATTCTGTAATTTTCAAGAAGTCCCTGAATTCATAATTTTTTTTTTTTTTTATAATTTCGATCTCTTTCTTTCTTTCTTTTTTTTTTTTTTTTGACCTTTGATCTTCTCCTCTCTTTTTTTTTTATCTTGATTTCCTCTCCTTTTTTTTTTTTTTTACTTTTGATTTTCTCTCTCTCTTTTTTTTTTTTGAACTTTCTGCTCTCTTTCTTTTTTTTTTTTTGACAATAAAGTGAGGGGGAAAAATGAAGAACAAACAGTAATAGCACAAGAAACACAACAATAAGTAGAAAGGAAGAATAGCAATTATGGATATTGCGATAAGAGAATAGGAAAAAGTTAAAAGATAACAAATAAATGGATAAGCAAACCTCAAACTTGAGCCGTGCTCTGATACCAAATGATGAAAATCATCAATTTAGCAACCATATACCCCGATAGCTAAAGAGCTATGATACATATGGAATGCAAATTGACACCTCCAACGAATTGAAAACAAGGCGGATCGTTCAAGAATGAAGTAAGGAAAACTATTCTAATCACTTATCAATAGAAAATTGATGAAATAACTAGAATAGCACTTTGAATTCCTTAAGACGCCACACAAACTAACAGTCGATAAGTCAAAGGAAAAGCAAAGATTTGGTTTGACATACAAGCAGAAAAGCCTGATAAGTTCTAAAGTTCATGCAAGAACTTAAAAACAAAAACACTCACCGGTGTTGAAGAAATGTTATACTTCCCAAATTGTCTTCGGAGGCAACGGTCCAAGTTGATATTTCTGTCCATCTATGATCAAGGAATAACGGTTCTTGAACCCATCATGTGTTACCCTACGATCATATTGCCATGGTCTCCCCAACAACATGTGACTAGCATACATAGGTACCACATCACACCAAACTTCATCCTCATATCTACCAATTGAAAAATGAATTAACACTTGCTGATTTACCTTTACTACACCACTATCATTCAACCATTGCAACATGCGGTTTTGGATGTTTGATAGTAGGCAATTTTAGTTTCTCCACGAGCAAGGTACTTGCCACATTGGTACAACTTCCACTATCAACAATCACATTGCACAACTTGTTAGCAATCAAACAATGAGTATGAAACAAATTTTCACGTTGTTCACCATGTTCATCATTTTTACTTTGTAAACTAAGTGTGCGTTGAATAACCAAAATTTCACCTTTAGCATATTCTACGAGACAAGTATCCTCTGGAATGTCATCATCATCCTCAAGAGACACTTAGTTTGGTTATTCAACTAACCAAACAGAGACAACTTGCACTATCAAACAACTTCCACTATCAACAATCACATTGCACAACTTGTTAGCAATCAAACAATGAGTATGAAACAAATTTTCACGTTGTTCACCATGTTCATCATTTTTACTTTGTAAACTAAGTGTGCGTTGAATAACCAAAATTTCACCTTTAGCATATTCTACGAGACAAGTATCTTTAGCAAGTTGATCTTGGAAACCGAATTTGAGTAAAAAGGATGATAAACCCATTGTTAAGCCTAAAATTGATGGAATTAAAGGCAAAAATGAATTTGGCAGCAAGGGTAAAGGTGAGAATCAACCAAATCAAAGTAGAGGTATTAAGTGTTTTAAGTGTCTTGGGCATGGACATATAGCACGTGAATGTCCTAATAAGAGAGTTATGATTCTAAGAGATGGGAATATAGAATCTGAAAGTGAAAGAGAGGATGATGATGACATTCCAGAGGATACTAGTGACGTAGAATATGCTAAAGGTGAAATTTTGGTTATTCAACGCACACTTAGTTTACAAAGTAAAAATGATGAACATGGTGAACAACGTGAAAATTTGTTTCATACTCATTGTTTGATTGCTAACAAGTTGTGCAATGTGATTGTTGATAGTGGAAGTTGTACCAATGTGGCAAGTACCTTGCTCGTGGAGAAACTAAAATTGCCTACTATCAAACATCCAAAATCGTACAAGTTGCAATGGTTGAATGATAGTGGTGTAGTAAAGGTAAATCAGCAAGTGTTAATTCATTTTTCAATTGGTAGATACGAGGATGAAGTTTGGTGTGATGTGGTACATGTATGCTAGTCACATGTTGTTGGGGAGACCATGGCAATATGATCGTAGGGTAACATGATGGGTTCAAGAACCGTTATTCCTGATCATAGATGACAAATATCAACTTGGACCGTTGCTCAAGACAATTTGAAGACCAGATGCGCAAAACAACAATATGAGGAGCTTGAGTCTTCATTAACCAAAACATTTGGGAGGGAGCAAGTAAGAGAGAAAAAGAGAGAGATGAGTGATAAAATAAGAGTATTGAAAAACACAAGGAGAGAAAGGAAGGCTTGAGTGAAAGAAAATGAGTGTTTATGCCAAAATGAGTGATGTAAAAGGCCTTAATCATGAGGCACTACTTGTACTTATGTAAGGATATTTTGATTTCTTCTAACAAAATCACAAAAGTTTGCCTAGTGTTATTGTTAATCTTACAGAAAATGAGGATATCTTTCAAGAAGTTCCCAATGGTTTGCCACCAATTAGAGGAATTGAGCATCAAATTGATTTCATCTGGTGCAAGATACCAAAGAAAGCATATAGATGCAACTAAGAGACCAAGGAAATCCAAAAGCAAGTCAGTGAGCTTATGGAAAAGGGGTATGCGAAAGCATGAGTCCATGTGCCCTGTTCTTTTGGTGCCTAAAAAGGATGGATCTTGAGAATGTGTTTTGATTGCAGAGCCATCAACAAAATCACTAAAGTATCGACATCCTATTCCTAGGCTAGATGACATGTTAGATGAATTGCATGGTTCTTTTCATTTTCAAAATTGATTTGAAATCTGGATATCATCAAATAAGAATGCATGAGGGTGATGAATGGAACACAAAACTAAACATGGTTTATATGAATGGTTAGTGATGCCTTTGGCTTAACTAACACCTAGCTTTTATGAGATTGATGAACCATATTTCTGCGGCTTACATTGGAATGTTTATAGTGGTTTATTTTGATGATATACTTGTATAGCAAAAGTTTAGATGAGCATGTAACACATTTAAAAGCTATTTTGATGTGCTTAGAAAACAAAAGTTATATGCTAATCTACAGAAATGCACTTTTGCACTAATGAAATTACTTTTCTTGGATATGTTGTAAAGATAAAGGAATACATGTTGATCAAGAAAAAGTAAAATAATTAAAGAGTCAAAACTAGTGTTAGTGATGTTAGAAGTTTTCATGGTCTTGCTAGCTTTTATAGAAGATTTATTAAAGATTTTTCTACCATTGCTGCACCATTAACTGAATGCATCAAAAAGAATATTGAATCTAACAAGATGATGCTTTTAACTTACTTAAAGACAAACTCAGTTCAGCACCTTTGCTTGCTTTACCTAACTTTGCTAAAACTTTTGAGATTGAGTGTGATGCGAGTGGAGTAGGTATTGGAAGAGTCTTAATGCAAGAGGGTCGACCCATTGCATTCTTTAGTGAGAAGCTAAATGGAGCAAGTCTTAACTACTCGACATATGATAAAGAATTTTATGCTCTGGACAAGGAAAGCTAAGTCGAAGGCATGCAAAATGGGTGGAGTTTATTGAATCCTTTCCATACATCATCAAGTACAAACAAGGTGAAGGAGGCTATGATTCGAGGACGAATCCTTTCCAGGAAAGGGAGAATGATATAAACCAGTTGATCATAATCATTAAAGACCCTTTAACTATTCATGGAGGACCAATTAGAGCTAAAGCAAGAGGATGAAAGAAGCCTTAACTGTTATTGGAAAACATTTGGAAGGATCAAGCTAGTCAAGACTCATAAGATTCTATGGTTGGAAGAAGAGCCTAAATGGTCAACATGATCATTAAGAGAGAAGGACAAATTTGAAGACATCATCTTAAAGAATAAAAGTCCATTCAGCTATGATTACCAAAAATCATGAATTCAATATGAATGTTATTTAATGCATTCATTCCTTTGTAAGCCTCATACTATATAAATGAGGCTGAATCAAAAAGAAACAATTTGAGAAGTATAACATTTCTTCAACATGAGTGTTTTTGTTTTAAGTTCTTGCATGAACTTTAGAACTTATCAGGCTTTTCTGCTTCTCAAACCAAATCTTTGCTTTTCCTTTGACTTATCACTGTTAGTTTGTATGCTTAAGGGAATTCAAAGTGCTATTCTAGTTATTTCATCAATTTTCTATTGATAAGTGATTAGAATAGTTTTCCTTATCATTCTTGAACGATCCTTTGTTTTCAATTCGTTGGAGGGTGTCAATTTGCATTCCATATGTATCATAGCTCTTTAGCTATCGGGGTATATGGTTGCTAAATTGATGATTTCCATCATTTTGGTTCCATTGCCGGGATTGAATATAATGTATATAACGCTCTGATACCAAATGATACCAAATGTGAAAATGATAAACCCATATAATGTGAAAATGATGAAAAAAAAAAGCCAAACATTGTGTGAATAGTGAGTGACTTCAGTGAAACACATATGTTTATTCTAACTTGACATTCAAAAGTGACGAAGTTCATCAAATGATCTGCTTCATACGCAACTAATTTGAACGTATGTTCAAAGTGAATAAGAGATCATCAGAAAGGCATGATGAAATTATAGATTGGAAGGTGAACACGCAGAGACACATTCTCCATGATGAATATAATGACAGAGATGACTCACGATGAGTCATTTAATTGGTCAAAATGTTAATTCTACGACAAACTAGAGAGCGTTGATGAAACATGCAGCATCAAAATGAAATTCCTTCTTTGGAAAGAATTCCAGATGGAGTGAGCTATCTGAATGTCACAATAGAAATTGTTGAATTTTGTGATTATGTTGTTTGCATCACAAAGACAGAAATGGTGAAAACAAAGATTTGGATAGAGATGCATCATGAGGAGGAATGTCACTATCATTTTATCAATGAAACTTTGACAATGTTTCATGAGCTGATGAATCACAGAGATGGAGATATTACACTTCAGAAGACTGAAATGTTTGATTCAAGTGGATTAAACAGACATTGTGATAAATTCAGACATGTGAGATTTGAAATATGGCCATGAAGATTGAGAGACAACTCAAAGAAAACAAGGTATGATTCAAACCAAATTCGGTTTCCAAGATGAAGAAGAACCCAATAAGGTTTTGAATCATACCTGTGCCTTTCTTTGAGTTGTCTCTCAATCTTCATGGCCATATTCACCATATCATCAATCTCCACATAATGCTGTAATTCCACAAGATCACCAATGTTCTTGTTTAATCCACTTAGAATCGAGCCATTGTAGCCTCACGGTCTCCTCCACATTAGCCCTTATCATGGCTATCTCCATCTCCTTGTGATATTCATCAACGCTCATGGAACCTTGTGTCAAAGTCTGATGCAACCGATAGTAATGACTTGGGAATCTCTTTCTCATGATTTGTTTCATCTCCAACCAAGTCTTTACAGGCCTTTCACCATTTCTATGCCTATCTTTATATAATTGATCCCACCAAATTATAGCATAATCATAAAATTCAATAGTGGCTGATTTTACCTTTTTCTCTTCGGAGTAATTGTGACATTCAAAAATCAGCTCCACTTTTCGTTCATACTCCAAAGAAGCATCTAGATTATTCTTTCCTTGAAAAGGAGGAATTTTCATTTTGATGCAGCTTATATTTCTCTCCACACCATCAAAACGTCCTCTCATAGTTTGTCTCCTAGGATTAACATCTTGACCAATTAGAGTGACTTGGTCATCCGAGGTCATCTCTATCATTATATTCATCATAGACGAATGCTGGTTGTCTCTACGCCGTGGTTCACCTTCCAATCTATTAATTGCATCATCATGCCTTTCTAGATGATCTCTTACATCTCCTATCACTTTGAACATACGTTCAAATTGTTGTTGCATTGCTTGAAGCAAAAGATCATTTGATGAAGAACTCGCGTCTTTTTCTTTAGACATATTTGCAACCTGAAAAATAAAGTTAGAATAGCCTCACCAACACTCTCACGTGTTTCACTCAAGATTTGATTCACTCCACTCGTGTTTTCATACAATGTTTGGCTTTTCTCGATATTGATCTCACCACTCTTGCCTTTTACCTCTTGTTTTGTTCTTTGAGTTCTTAGATTAACTAAGAAACTTAAACAAACAATTCAGATTGTGGCAATTCAAGGGTATTGAAATTGGATATAAAAGCAAAAAAAAATGTAAGCCAAGTTTAAAGGAGTGTGTAATACACTTCAATAATAAGCAAAGATTAGAATTCAAGTATCAAATGAATTAAAGAAGATTTTCTGGAATAAAAAAAATTCCAAACCTGAAACAAGAATTCAAAATTATGAAGATAGAATTCTGTAATTTTCAAGAAGTCCCTGAATTCATAATTTTTTTTTTTTTTATAATTTCGATCTCTTTCTTTCTTTCTTTTTTTTTTTTTGACCTTTGATCTTCTCCTCTCTTTTTTTTTTTTATCTTGATTTCCTCTCCTTTTTTTTTTACTTTTGATTTTCTCTCTTTTTTTTTTTTTTTTTTGAACTTTCTGCCTCTTTCTTTTTTTTTTGACAATAAAGTGAGGGGAAAATGAAGAACAAACAGTAATAGCACAAGAAACACAACAATAAGTAGAAAGGAAGAATAGCAATTATGGATATTGTGATAAGAGAATAGTTAAAAGATAACAAATAAATGGATAAGCAAACCTCAAACTTGAGCTGCTCGATACCAAATGATGGAAATCATCAATTTAGCAACCATATACCCCGATAGCTAAAGAGCTATGATACATATGGAATGCAAATTGACACCTCCAACGAATTGAAAACAAGGCGGATCGCTCAAGAATGAAGTAAGGAAAACTATTCTAATCACTTATCAATAGAAAATTGATGAAATAACTAGAATAGCACTTTGAATTCCTTAAGACGCCACTAACTGTGTCTGATAAGTCAAAGGAAAAGCAAAGATTTGGTTTGAACGCCAAGCAGAAAAGCCTGATAAGTTCTAAAGTTCATGCAAGAACTTAAAAACAAAAACACTCACCGGTGTTGAAGAAATGTTATACTTCTCAAATTGTTTCTTACATTTTGATTCAGCCTCATTTATATAGTATGAGGCTTAGTACAAAGGGAATGAATGCATTAAATAACATTCATATTCCGAATTCATGATTTTTGGTAATCATAGCTGAATGGACTTTTATTCTTTAAGATGATGTCTTCAAATTTGTCCTTCTCTCTTAATGATCATGTTGACCATTTTAGGCTCTTCTTCCAACCATAGAATCTTGACTGAGTCTTGACTAGCTTGATCCTTCCAAATGTTTTCCAATAAACAGGTTAAGGCTTCTTTCATCCTCTTAGCTTTAGCTCTCGTCATTGGTCCTCCATGAATAGTTAAAGGGTCTTTAATCGAATTATGATCAACTTGCTGGTTTATATCATTATATGAAGTAAGGAAAACTATTCTAATCACTTATCAATAGAAAATTGATGAAATAACTAGAATAGCACTTTGAATTCCCTTAAGACATAAAAACAAATGATAAGTCAAAGGAAAAGCAAAGATTTGGTCGCCACAGAAAAGCGATAAGTTCTAAAGTTCATGCAAGAACTTAAAAACAAAACACTCACGGTGTTGAAGAAATGTTATACTTCTCAAATTGTCTCTTATGATTCAGCCTCATTTATATAGTATGAGGCTTAGTACAAAGGAATGAATGCATTAAATAACATTCATATTCGAATTCATGATTTTTGGTAATCATAGCTGAATGGACTTTTATTCTTTAAGATGATGTCTTCAAATTTGTCCTTCTCTTAATGATCATGTTGACCATTTTAGGCTTTCTTCCAACCATATGATCTTGACTGATCCTTCCAAATGTTTTCCAATAAACAGGTTAAGGCTTCTTTCATCCTCTTAGCTTTAGCTCTCGTCATTGGTCCTCCATGAATAGTTAAAGGGTCTTTAATCGAATTATGATCAACTTGCTGGTTTATATCATCCCTTTTCATGCGTGGCCAAAAGAAATGATCACTTAATACATCTAAAGTTTTTCTAACTCCAAAATGTCCCATTAAACCTCCACTATGTGCTTCTCTCACAAGTAATTCTCTCATTGAACATTGAGGAACACACAGCTTGTTTTCTTTGAAAAGAAAACCATCATGCCTAAAGAACTTATCAAAACCCCCTTTTTCACATGCCCCATAAACATTAGCAAAATCATGGTCAGAATTGTATAAATCTTTAATGTATTCAAAACCCAATAATTTTGCATCAAGTTTAGAAATTAGAGCATACCTTCTAGAAAGAACATCGGCGACCACATTTTCTTTACCTTGTTTGTACTTGATGATGTATGGAAAGGATTCAATAAACTCCACCCATTTTGCATGCCTACGACTTAGCTTTCCTTGTCCTTTGAGATATTTCAAAGACTCATGATCAATGTGTATAATAAATTTCTTGTGCCAAAGATAGTGCTGCCATGTCTCTAACACTCTTACCAGAGCATAAAATTCTTTATCATATGTCGAGTAGTTAAGACTTGCTCCATTTAGCTTCTCACTAAAGAATGCAATGGTGACCCTCTTGCATTAAGACTCCAATACCTACTCCACTGCATCACACTCAATCTCAAAAGTTTTAGCAAAGTTAGGTAAAGCAAGCAAAGGTGCTGAACTGAGTTTGTCTTTAAGCAAGTTAAAAGCATCATCTTGTTGTTTACCCCATCTGAATTCAATATTCTTTTGATGCATTCAGTTATAAACAGCAATGGTAGAAAAATCTTTAATAAATCTTCTATAAAAGCTAGCAAGACCATGAAAACTTCTAACATCACTAACACTAGTGGGTTTTGGCCACTCTTAATTATTTTTACTTTTTCTTGATCAACATGTATTCCTTTATCGCATACAACATATCCAAAGTAATTTCATTAGTGCAAAAAGTGCATTTCTGTAGATTAGCATATAACTTTTGTTTTCTAAGCACATCAAAAATAGCTTTTAAATGTGTTACATGCTCATCTAAACTTTTGCTATACACAAGTATATCATCAAAATAAACCACTATAAACATTCCAATGTAAGCACGCAAAATATGGTTCATCAATCTCATAAAAGTGCTAGGTGCGTTAGTTAAGCCAAAAGGCATCACTAACCATTCATATAAACCATGTTTAGTTTTAAAAGCAGTTTTCCATTCATCACCCTCATGCATTCTTATTTGATGATATCCAGATTTCAAATCAATTTTTGAAAATAGACAAGAACCATGCAATTCATCTAACATGTCATCTAGCCTAGGAATAGGATGTCGATACTTTACAAAGTAAAAATGATGAACATGGTGAACAACGTGAAAATTTGTTTCATACTCATTGTTTGATTGCTAACAAGTTGTGCAATGTGATTGTTGATAGTGGAAGTTGTACCAATGTGGCAAGTACCTTGCTCGTGGAGAAACTAAAATTGCCTACTATCAAACATCCAAACCTCAAGTTGCAATGGTTGAATGATAGTGTAGTAAAGGTAAATCAAAGTGTTAATTCATTTTTCAATTGGTAGATATGAGGATGAAGTTTGGTGTGATTACTATGTATGCTACATATTTGTTAGACCATGGCAATATGATCGTAGGGTAACACATGATGGGTTCAAGAACCGTATTCCTTGATCATAGATGGACAGAAATATCAACTGGACCGTTATCAAGACAATTCTTGAAGACCAGATGCATAAAACAACAATATGAGGAGCTTGAGTCTTCATTAACCAAAACATTTGGGAGGGAGCAAGTAAGAGAGAAAAGAAAAGATGAGATGAGTGATAAAATAAGAGTATTGAAAAACACAAGGAGAGAAAACAAGGAAGGCTTGAGTGAAAGAAAATGAGTGTTTATGCCAAAATGAGTGATAAAAAAGGCCTTAATCATGAGTTTTCACTTGTACTTATGTACAAGGATATTTTGATTTCTTCTAACAAAACCATGTTTTGCCTAGTGTTATTGTTAATCTTTTACAGAAAATGAGGATATCTTTCAAGTTCCCAATGGTTTGCCACCAATTAGAGGAATTGAGCATCAAATTGATTCCCAAAGATAAAAGGCTCACAGATGCAACAGAGACCAAGGAAATCCAAAAGCAAGTCGTGAGCTTATGGAAAAGGGGTATGTGGAAAGCATGAGTCCATGCAGTTCCTGTTCTTTTGGTGCCTAAAAGGATGGATCTTGGAGAATGTGTGTTGATTGCAGAGCCATCAACAAAATCACTGATGGAGGCTATGATTCAAGGACGAATTTTCCAGAAAGAAATATAAACCAGCAAGTTGATCATAATTCGAAAGACCCTTTAACTATTCATGGAGGACTAATGACGAGCTAAAGCTAAGAGGATGAAAGAAGCCTTAACCTGTTATTGGAAAACATCGGAAGGATTAGTCAAGACTAAGATTCTATGGTTGAAGAAGAGCCAAAATGGTCAACATGATCATTAAGAGAGAAGGACAAATTTGAAGACATCATCTTAAAGAATAAAAGTCCATTCAGCTATGATTACAAAAATCATGAATTCGAATATGAATGTTATTTAATGCATTCATTCCTTTGTACTAAGCCTCATACTATATAAATGAGGCTGAATCAAAATGTAAGCATAATTTGGGAAGTATAACATTTCTTCAACAGTGAGTGTTTTTGTTTTTAAGTTCTTGCATGAACTTTAGAACTTATCAGCTTTTTCTGCTTGTATGCAAACCAAATCTTTGCTTTTCCTTTGACTTATGCATCTAGTTTGGGCGCCTTAGGAATTCAAAGTGCTATTCTAGTTATTTCATCAATTTTCTATTGATAAGTGATTAGAATAGTTTTCCTTACTTCATTCTTGAACGATCCGCCTTGTTTTCAATTCGTTGGAGGGTGTCAATTTGCATTCCATATGTATCATAGCTCTTTAGCTATCGGGGTATATGGTTGCTAAATTGATGATTTCCATCAATAACTCTCTTATTAGGACATTCACGTGCTATATGTCCATGCCCAAGACACTTAAAACACTTAATACTTCTACTTTGATTTGGTTGATTCTCACCTTTACCCTTGCTGCCAAATTCATTTTTGCCTTTAATTCCATCAATTTTAGGCTTAACAATGGGTTTATCATCCTTTTTACTCAAATTCGGTTTCCAAGATGAAGAAGAACCCGAATAAGGTTTTGAATCATACCTTGTGCCTTTTCTTTTGAGTTGTCTCTCAATCTTCATGGCCATATTCACCATATCATCAATCTCCACATAATGCTGTAATTCCACAAGATCACCAATGTTCTTGTTTAATCCACTTAGGAATCGAGCCATTGTAGCCTCACGGTCTTCCTCCACATTAGCCCTTATCATGGCTATCTCCATCTCCTTGTGATATTCATCAATGCTCATGGAACCTTGTGTCAAAGTTTGCAGTCGTTGATGCAAATCCCGATAGTAATGACTTGGGACGAATCTCCTCCTCATGATTTGTTTCATCTCTATCCAAGTCTCTACGGGCCTTTCACCATTTCTACGCCTGTCTTTACATAATTGATCCCACCAAATTATAGCATAATCACAAAATTCAACAGCAGCTAATTTTACCTTTTTCTCTTCGGAGTAGTTGTGACATTCAAAGATTAGCTCCACTTTTCGTTCCCACTCCAAATAAGTATCTGGATTATTCTTTCCTTGAAAAGAAGGAATTTTCATTTTGATGCTGCCTATGTTTCTGTCCACACCATCAAAACGTCCTCTCCTAGTTTGTCTCGTAGGATTAACATTTTGACCAATTAGAGTGTCGAGGTCATCTCTATCATTATATTCATCATAGACGAATGCTGGTTGTCTCCTACGCCGTGGTTCACCTTCCAATCTATTAATTGCATCATCATGCCTTTCTAGATGATCTCTTACATCTCCTATCACTTTGAACATACGCTCAAATTGTTGTTGCATTGCTTGAAGCAAAAGATCATTTGATGAAGAACTCGCCTTTTCTTTAGACATATTTGCAACCTGAAAAACAAAGTTAGAATAGCCTCACCAACACTCTCTCACGTGTTTCACTGAAGATTTGATTCACTCCACTCGTATTTTCACACAATGTTTGGCTTTTTTTTTCTCGATATTGATCTCACTACTCTTGCCTTTTACCTCTTGTTTTGTTCTTTGAGTTCTTAGATTAACTAAGAAACTTAAACAAACAATTCAGATTGTGGCAATTCAAGGGTATTGAAATTGGATATAAAAGCAAAAAAAAAAAATGTAAGCCAAGTTTAAAGGAGTGTGTAATACACTTCAATAATAAGCAAAGATTAGAATTCAAGTATCAAATGAATTAAAGAAGATTTTCTGGAATAAAAAAAAATTCCAAACCTGAAACAAGAATTCAAAATTATGAAGATAGAATTCTGTAATTTTCAAGAAGTCCCTGAATTCATAATTTTTTTTTTATAATTTCGATCTCTTTCTTTCTTTCTTTTTTTTTTTTTTTTTTTGACCTTTGATCTTCTCCTCTCTTTTTTTTTTTATCTTGATTTCCTCTCCTTTTTTTTTTTTTACTTTTGATTTTCTCTCTCTCTTTTTTTTTTTTTGAACTTTCTGCTCTCTTTCTTTTTTTTTTTTTTGACAATAAAGTGAGGGGGAAAAATGAAGAACAAACAGTAATAGCACAAGAAACACAACAATAAGTAGAAAGGAAGAATAGCAATTATGGATATTGCGATAATAGAATACGGAAAAGTTAAAAGATAACAAATAAATGGATAAGCAAACCTCAAACTTGAGCCGTGCTCTGATACCAAATGATGAAAATCATCAATTTAGCAACCATATACCCCGATAGCTAAAGAGCTATGATACATATGGAATGCAAATTGACACCCTCCAACGAATTGAAAACAAGGCGGATCGTTCAAGAATGAAGTAAGGAAAACTATTCTAATCACTTATCAATAGAAAATTGATGAAATAACTAGAATAGCACTTTGAATTCCCTTAAGACGCCACAAACTAACAGGTCTGATAAGTCAAAGGAAAAGCAAAGATTTGGTTTGAACGCCACAAGCAGAAAAGCCTGATAAGTTCTAAAGTTCATGCAAGAACTTAAAAACAAAAACACTCACCGGTGTTGAAGAAATGTTATACTTCCCAAATTGTCTGTCTTACATTTTGATTCAGCCTCATTTATATAGTATGAGGCTTAGTACAAAGGGAATGAATGCATTAAATAACATTCATATTCGAATTCATGATTTTTGGTAATCATAGCTGAATGGACTTTTATTCTTTAAGATGATGTCTTCAAATTTGTCCTTCTCTCTTAATGATCATGTTGACCATTTTAGGCTCTTCTTCCAACCATAGAATCTTGACTGAGTCTTGACTAGCTTGATCCTTCCAAATGTTTTCCAATAAACAGGTTAAGGCTTCTTTCATCCTCTTAGCTTTAGCTCTCGTCATTGGTCCTCCATGAATAGTTAAAGGGTCTTTAATCGAATTATGATCAACTTGCTGGTTTATATCACC
>CP097511.1:57612883-57653883 GCA_023547065.1 Musa troglodytarum
AAGAGATTAACTCTCAATATTCATTCAACCACCCTTACAAATGAGAATATGTCTCATTATATAGAAACTAGATTCAAAACAACTTGAGAACTACCCAAACAATAAAGACTAACAAGACTAACAACACTAACAATACTAACAAGTCTAACAAACTAACAAGTCTAACAAACTTAGTTTACTAACAATAACCAGTAAATATCTACTCCAAAAGAATATTAAATCACTTAGTAATCTCGGATGCTCCCGTATCACCAATAAGCTGAATATGTCACAAATTAATTCCACATAAGCATAGTGACAAGTGGCGCATGAGGAGAATTCAGCATGTTGCAATTTGGTGTAGCGCCATTCAGCAAAGTGTTGAACCGAAATGCATCATCCTTGCTGGAAAAGATTTGTCCTCAAATCTTCAGGTTCTTTGTCTTCCTCAAATGGAGATAGGTCTTGAACATTGAATGTTGCTGAGACATGGGACTCACCAGGAAGATCGATCTTGTAGGCGTTGTCATTGACTCTTTCTAATACCTTGAAGGGACCTTCAGCTCTAGGCATCAACTTGCACTTGCGCTTGAGGGAAACCTCCTTTCGGAAATGAATCCAAACTAAATCTCCAGGGCGAAAGATAACAGCTCGCCTATTCTTGTTTGCCTTCCTTTCATAAATCTCATTTTGCTTCGCAATTTGAGATTTAATCTTCTCATGTAACTCCTTTATTACCTTGGCTCGCTGGTTAGCTTCTTTGTGCACCAAATCCTTGCTAGGCAAAGGTAGCAAATCGATGGGAGTAAGTGGATTGATGCCATACACAGCTTCAAATGGTGAACATCTTGTAGTGCGACTTGGAACTCTATTGTATGCAAACTCATGAGCAAGCTTCAAGTCCCAATCCTTCTGATTTTTGGACACTAAAGTTCTCAATATAGCTCCCATGGTACGGTTGACAACTTCGGTTTGTCCATCTGTTTGAGGATGACAAGAAGTGCTGAACAGAAGCTTCGCACTCAAGCTTACTCCATAATGTCTTCCAAAATCCACTTAGGAACTTGCTGTCCCTATCCAAAACAATGGTGCGAGGAACTCCATGAAGTCGAATGATCTCACGGAAGTACAAATCAGCAATGTGAATAGCATCGTCGGTCTTATGGCAAGGCACAAAATGAGCCATCTTTGAAAACCGATCGACAACCACCATAATAGCATCTTTTGTCTTTGAGTCCTTGGTAAACCAAGAACGAAATCCATGCTTACAGCTTCCCAAGGAACCTCAGGAATTGGCAATGGCGTGTATAATCCTTGTGGAAGAACATGACTCTTGGCTTTGTGACAAGTGACACACCGCCTAAGGATTCTTTGAACATCTCTTCCCATCTTTGGCCAGTGAAAGTGCTCTTGAAAAAGACTCAAAGTCTCGTTAACGCCTATGTGGCCAGCAATCCCCCCCCCATGGACTTCTCTAACCAACAACTCCTCGTTGAACTCGAGGAATGCACAACTTGTTGTCCTTGAAGAGAAAACCTTCTTGGACATGGAAATGATCCACAGCACCTTTTGACATGCTGCAAATATAGAATTAAAGTCCACATCATCCGCATAGAGTTCTTTATTACCTCGGCCGATAAGCTTGGAATCCATCAAGGAGAGCAAAGAATGTCTCCGCGATAGTGCATCGCGACAACATTGGATTTTCCTGCTTTATGCATGATCATGAAGGAGTAGGATTGAAGATATTCAACCCATTTGGCATGCCTCTTATTCAGCTTGTGTTGGCCATTGATGAACTTCAAAGCTTCATGATCCGAATGCAAGACAAACTCCTAGGCAATAAATAGTGGTTCCAATGTTCTAATGCACGAATGATTGCATAGAATTCTTTATCATAAGTGGAGTAATTCAGCCTGGAACCATTAAGCTTTTCGCTGAAATAAGCAAGTGGTCGGCCATGTTGAAGTAATACTCCAATCCCAACACCGGAAGCATCACACTCTACTTCAAAGAGCTTTTCAAAATCAGGAAGTGCAAGCACCGGGCCTCACACAACATCAGCTTAATGCTGTCAGAGCTTTGCTGCGCTGCAGTAGTCCACTCAAATGTTTCTCCTTTCAAGCAATCAGTAAGTGGAGCAATAATGGTGCTGATATTTTCAATGAAGCGCCTAAAGAATGAAGCCAAACCGTGAAAACTCCTTACATCATGAACAGATTGGGAGTTGGCCAGGATTGGATTGCTTCAACCTTGCTTTCGGCCCATTTTGATGCCTTCACTTGAGATGACATATCCCAGGAATACAACTCTAGAAGTAAAGAAATGGCACTTCTTGAGATTGCCAAATAGTTGCTGAATGCGCAACTCTTCAAATAGCTTCTTCAAGTGCTGCAAGTGTTCTTCTTCATCTCGGCTATAGACAAGGATGTCATCAAAGTAGACAACAATGAATTTCCCAATAAAAGGCCTTAGAACATGATTCATTAGCCTCATGAATGTGCTAGGAGCATTAGACAAACCGAATGGCATAACAAGCCACTCATAGAGACCTCCTTTGGTCTTGAATGCCGTTTTCCATTCATCTCCTTCCTTCATGCGAATCTGATGGTAACCATTCTGGAGATCTACCTTGGAAAAAATAGTGGCACCATGCAATTCATCTAGCATATCATCAAGCCGAGGAATAGGATAACGGAACTTGATCGTTATCTTGTTGATGGCACGACTATCCATGCACATTCTCCATGAGCCATCTTTCTTTGGAACTAGAATGGCTGGAACGGAGCAAGGACTCAAGCTTTCTTGGACATAGCCTCTAGACACCAACTCATCAACTTGTCGCTGAAGCTCTCTAGTCTCCTCCGGTTACACCTATAAGCTGGTTTGTTGGGCAATGGTGCTCCGGGCATTAAGTCAATTTGATGCTGAATCTCTCTCTTGGAGGCAAGCCGAATGGCAATTCTTAGGGAAGACATCAGCAAATTCATTCAGCAATGGTTTCACCAAAGGGTGAATTAAATCTTCATGGACCGTGATTTGCTTCAAGCAAGAGCAATGCAAACAGTTGCCTCTTCTTCAAACAAGTCTCTCAAGTTCGGCTTTGCTCAAAAGCGCCAGCAACTCCATTCTTCTTATGTTGACCACAATCAGCAAGACTTGGAGATAATGGGGTAAGAGTGATCTTCTTCTGCCCCAAAAGGATGGAATAGGTGTTCTTGAAGCCATCATGCATAGCCCTGCGATCATATTGCCATGGTCTTCCAAACAACAAGTGACATGCATCCATAGGGATCACATCACAAGTAATTTCATCTTGATAATGCTTCCCAATTGAAAATGAGATTAAGGCTTGTTTAGTTACCTTAACATCACTTTCCTTGTTCAGCCATTGAAGTTTGTAAGGTTGAGGATGTGTGATTGTTGGCAAACTCAGCTTCTCAATCATAATTGCTGAAGCAACGTTAGTGCAACTTCCACTATCAACAATAACATGGCATACCTTTCCCTTGATCGCATAATCGTGTTTGGAAAAGGTTCTCCTTTGTTCCTCCATAGCCACCAAGTTGGCATTCAGTGCCTTGCGAATCACCAGAGTTCGCCATCATCGTGATGTTCCACATGCTCTTCTCCTTCTTCGTAATCCCAAATCGGTTCATCCTCTTCAAAATTTGGTTCTTCAACCTCTTTGAGGGTGATAGTGCGCCGATTAGGACATTCGAAGCAATATGCCCAAAACCTTGGCATTTGAAGCATCGTCTCTCCTTGGAGGTTGTCACGGGCTGGGAATCAACTTTGGTTTTATCCTTCCTGCTGTAGTCTTCTCAGCTTGAAAAGAAGTGCTCCCTTTGCTGGAAGAAGCCCTCTTCTCAAATGGCTTGTAGGACGACCTCTTGGAAGAGTCTTGCTGCTTCTCCACCTTGTTTGCTAGCTTGCATACATCATTTAAGCTCCAATAGGGTTGTAAATCCACCAAATCAGCAATTGGTTTCTTTAAACCACCCAGATATCGTGCAATGGTTTGCTCATGGGATTCAGTAACATCACACTTAATCATGAGTTGTTCAAACTCACGAGTGTACTCTTCAACATTCAAGTCATTCTGTTTTAGAGTATGGAGTTTTAAGAACATATCTTGCCTGTAATTTTCGGGCACGAATCTCCTTCTCATCTCCCTTTTCATCTTCTCCCACGTTCGGATCTTGTTCTTCCCTTCTCTAGCACGAGCTTTAAGATTCTCCCACTATAGGCTCAGGTAATGGCGCAACTTCAAAGCTGCAACCTTCACTTTCTTTTCCTCCGAATAGTCTTTAAATTCAAAGACTCTCTCCATGGTGTGTAGCCAATCAATGAAGTCATCAGGTGAAAGTTTACCTTCAAATTCCGGAATCTCCACTTTGACATCGGATTTATTCTTGTGATGATTGAATCTGTGATGCCTCCTCCCTTGAGACTCCTCACCACTTGAGTTCTCACGGAAAGGATTCTCCTCATCATCACCAGAACTAGCATGAGACGATGTTGCTCCTCTTTGAAAAAGCTGCTCCATTTGACGCCTCAAATCAGCAATCTCTCGCCCATTCGCATAGAACGAGCTTGTTCAAATGTCAAACCCCGCGGGAGCTCGCCGGCGATGTGTATAGTGAAGATGGGGTCTTGGGGTATGTAAGTGTTTAGGGGGGGAATGAAGATGGTGTATAGAAGAAATGCACAAAAGGAACCGCTTTCCCACAGACGGCGCCAAATGATGCGAATTGGTTCGCAAAGAATAAGGATTGCGGTTTTATTGTGCCACGAGCAAGAGGATCGATAGGATGATCTTGGATACAGTTAAACCACCACCAAAGATCGATAGAACGGGATCACCACCAAACTTGGATACAGATAGCACCATCAAGCAAGGATACAGATTCCCAAGAGGCTCACCACACTCTAATCCACCAAGTGATACAGATGCCTTAATGCAAGAAACTTGCAAAAGAGATTAACTCTCAATATTCATTCAACCACCCTTACAAATGAGAATATGTCTCATTATATAGAAACTAGATTCAAAAACAATTTGAGAACTACCCAAACAATAAAGACTAATAAGACTAACAACACTAACAATACTAACAAGTCTAACAAACTAACAAGTCTAACAAACTTAGTTTACTAACAATAACCAGTAAATATCTACTTCGAAAGAATATTAAATCACTTAGTAATCTCGGATGCTCCCGTATCACCAATAAGCTGAATATGTCACAAATTAATTCCACATAAGCATAGTGACAAGTGGCGCATGAGGAGAATTCAGCATGTTGCAATTTGGTGTAGCGCCATTCAGCAAAGTGTTGAACCGAAATGCATCAGAAGAAGATCGTTTCCCGAAATCGCGCAGTCCTGAAATTTTCTGTTCGGAGTCACTCGCCCACACTCGCATCATCTTTCTCCTTACTTGGACGATGATGACTTGTCAGATTTGAGGACAAATCTCAAACAACCCGGGGAGACTGATGCGGGAGCATCCGAGACTACTAATCAATCCTTAAGTCCTGAGCTGATTCATTCGGCAAAACAAACACTATCGGTACTTATTCATGCCAAAACTAACTTCGGTTACAACTTACTTCGGTGGGATAAGGAATGATGATACCAAAATCCAAATTAGTTGCTGATTGATGCTATATCAAAGGGGAGTTATTCAGGATAAGTTCCAAAGTGATTTAATGCTCTTTGGAAGTAGATATTTGCTGGTTATTGTTAGTGAACGAATTTTATCTTCTAGTTAGTCTTGTTAGTCTTGTTAGTCTTTATTGTTTGGGTAGTTCCCATGCTGTTTTGTTTGAGTCTAATATCTATATAATGAGACATATTCTCATTTGTAAGGAGGGGGTTGAATGAATGAAAATTTGTGAGACTTCCTCTACGTGAGTGAATATCTTTCGGAGAGTGGATAACTCCTTGTGGTCTCTTTATCCTTGGAGCGTGGATTACTCCTTGGTGGTGAGCCAAAAGCCCTTTATCCTTGGCTAGTGATATCTTTAGGCCTTGGTGGTGAGCTTCTCCTATCCCGAAGTCCTTTATCCTTGGCTGGTGGAATCTTTAGGCCTTGGTGGTGAACTTCGTAGATCCCGATCCTTATCCTTGGTTGGTGGCCTGGCCTTTATACCTTGGAAGAAGATCGTTTCCCGAAATCGCGCTGATATGAACCAGATCAAGCTAGTCAAGATTCTATGGTTGCAAGAAGAGCCTAAAATGGTCAATATGATCATGAAGAGAGAAAGACAAATTTGAAGACCTCATCTTGAAGAATAAAAGTCCATTCAGCCTTGTTTACCAAAATTCATGAATTAGAAATATGAATGTTATTTAATGCATTCATTCCCTTTGTACTATCCTCATACTATATAAATGAGGTTGACTCTTAGTGTAAGACAGACAATTTGGAAAGATGACAATTCTTCAACACCGGTGAGTGTTTTTGTTTTTAAGTTCTTGCATGAACTTTAGAACTTATCAGGCTTTTCTGCTTGTGGCGTTCGAACCAAATCTTTGCTTTTCCTTTGACTTATCAGACTTGTTAGTTTGTGGCGTCTTAAGGGAATTCAAAGTGCTATTCTAGTTATTTCATCAATTTTCTATTGATAAATAATTAGAATAGTTTCCCTTACTTCATTCTTGAACGATCCGCCTTGTTTCAATTCGTCGAGGGTGTCAAGTTTCATTCCATATGTATCATAGCTCTTTAGCTATCGGTGTATGGTTGCTAAATTGATGATTTCCATCATTTGGTATCGAGCACGGCTCAAGTTTGAGGTTTGCTTATCCATTTATTTGTTATCTTTAACTTTTCCTATTCTCTTGTCGCAATATCCATAATTGCTATTCTTCCTTTCTCCTTATTGTTGTGTTTCTTGTGCTATTACTGTTTGTTCTTCATTTTTTCCCCTCACTTTATTGTCAAAAAAAAAAAGAAAGAGAGCAGAAAGTTCAAAAAGAGAGAGAGAGAGAAAATCAAAAGTAAAAAGAAAGGAGAGGAAATCAAGATAAAAAAAAGAGAGGAGAAGATCAAAGGTCAAAAAAAAAAAAGAAAGAAAGAGATCGAAATTACAAAAAAAAAATTATGAATTCAGGGACTTCTTGAAAATTACAGAATTCTATCTTCATAATTTTGAATTCTTGTTTCAGGTTTGGAATTTTTTTTTATTCCAGAAAATCTTCTTTAATTCATTTGATACTTGAATTCTAATCTTTGCTTATTATTGAAGTGTATTACACACTCCTTTAAACTTGGCTTACATTTTTTTTGCTTTTATGTCCAATTTCAATACCCTTGAATTGCCACAATCTGAATTGTTTGTTTAAGTTTCTTAGTTAATCTAAGAACTCAAAGAACAAAACAAGAGGTAAAAGGCAAGAGTAGTGAGATCAATATCGAGAAAAAAAAAGTCAAACATTGTGTGAAAATACGAGTGGAGTGAATCAAATCTTCAGTGAAACACGTGAGAGAGTGTTGGTGAGGCTATTCTAACTTTGTTTTTCAGGTTGCAAATATGTCTAAAGAAAAGGAAGCGAGTTCTTCATCAAATGATCTTTTGCTTCAAGCAATGCAACAACAATTTGAACGTATGTTCATCAAATGATGCATTTCGGTTCAACACTTTGCTGAATGGCGCTACACCAAATTGCAACATGCTGAATTCTCCTCATGCGCCACTTGTCACTATGCTTATGTGGAATTAATTTGTGACATATTCAGCTTATTGGTGATACGGGAGCATCCGAGATTACTAAGTGATTTAATATTCTTTCGGAGTAGATATTTACTGGTTATTGTTAGTAAACTAAGTTTGTTAGACTTGTTAGTTTGTTAGACTTGTTAGTATTGTTAGTGTTGTTAGTCTTGTTAGTCTTTATTGTTTGGGTAGTTCTCAAGTTGTTTTTGAATCTAGTTTCTATATAATGAGACATATTCTCATTTGTAAGGGTGGTTGAATGAATATTGAGAGTTAATCTCTTTTGCAAGTTTCTTGCATTAAGGCATCTGAATCACTTGGTGGATTCCGAGTGTGGGGAGCCTCCTGGGAATCTGTATCCTTGCGTGGTGGTCGTATCTCCATCCAAGTTTGGTGGTGATCCTGCTTCTATCGATCTTTGGTGGTGGTTTAACCTGTATCCAAGATCATCCTATCGATCCTCTTGCTCGTGGCACAATAAAACCGCAATCCTTATTCTTTGCGAACCACCGCATCATTTGGCGCCGTCTGTGGGAAACGCGGTTCCTTTTGTGCATTTCTTCTATACACCATCTTCATTCCCCTAAACACTTACATACCCACACCCCCATCTTCACTATACACATGGCCGAAGTTCCAGCGTGGTTTGACATTTGAACAAGCTCGTTCTATGCGAATGGAGCGAGAGATTGCTGATTTGAGACGACAAATGGAGCAGCTTTTTCAAAGAGGAGCAACATCGTCTCATGCTAGTTCTGGTGATGATGAGGAGAATCCTTTCCGTGAGAACTCAAGTGGTGAGGAGTCTCAAGGGAGGAGGCATCACAGATTCAATCACCACAAGAATAAATCCGATGTCAAAGTGGAGATTCCGAATTTGAAGGTAAACTTTCACCGATGACTTCATTGATTGGCTACACACCATGGAGAGAGTCTTTGAATTTAAAGACTATTCGAGGAAAAGAAAGTGAAGGTTGCAGCTTTGAAGTTGCGCCATTACGCGAGCCTATGGTGGGAGAATCTTAAAGCTCGGCGTGCATAGAGAAGGGAAGAACAAGATCCGAACGTGGGAGAAGATGAAAAGGGAGATGAGAAGGAGATTCGTGTCTAAAATTACAGGCAAGATATGTTCTTAAAACTCCATACTCTAAAACAGAATGACTTGAATGTTGAAGAGTACACTCGTGAGTTTGAACAACTCATGATTAAGTGTGATGTTATCAATCCCATGAGCAAACCATTGCACGATATCTGGGTGGTTTAAAGAAACCAATTGCTGATTTGGTGGATTTACAACCCTATTGGAGCTTAAATGATGTATGCAAGCTAGCAAACAAGGTGGAGAAGCAGCAAGACTCTTCCAAGAGGTCGTCCTACAAGCCATTTGAGAAGAGGGCTTCTTCCAGCAAAGGGAGCACTTCTTTTCAAGCTGAGAAGACTACAGCAAGGAAGGATAAAACCAAAGTTGATTCCCAGCCCGTGACAACCTCCAAGGAGAGACGATGCTTCAAATGCCAAGGTTTTGGGCATATTGCTTCCGAATGTCCTAATCGGCGCACTATCACCCTCAAAGAGGTTGAAGAACCAAATTTTGAAGAGGATGAACCGATTTGGGATTCTGAAGAAGGAGAAGAGCATGTGGAACATCCAGATGATGGCGAACTCCTGGTGATTCGCAAGGCACTGAATGCCAACTTGGTGACTATGGAGGAACGAAGGAAGAACCTTTTCCAAACACTGTACGATCAAGGGAAAGGTATGCCATGTTATTGTTGATAGTGGAAGTTGCACTAACGCTGTTTCAGCAATTATGATTGAGAAGCTGAGTTTGCCAACAATCACACATCCTCAACCTTACAAACTTCAATGGCTGAACAAGGAAAGTGATGTTAAGGTAACTAAACAAGCCTTAATCTCATTTTCAATTGGGAAGCATTATCAAGATGAAATTACTTGTGATGTGATCCCTATGGATGCATGTCACTTGTTGTTTGGAAGACCATGGCAATATGATCGCAGGGCTATGCATGATGGCTTCAAGAACACCTATTCCATCCTTTTGGGGCAGAAGAAGATCACTCTTACCCCATTATCTCCAAGTCTTGCTGATTGTGGTCAACATAAGAAGAATGGAGTTGCTGGCCGCTTTTTGAGCAAAGCCGAACTTCGAGAGACTTGTTTGAAGAAGAGGCAACTGTTTGCATTGCTCTTGCTTGAAGCAAATGCGGTCCATGAAGATTTAATTCACCCTTTGGTGAAACCATTGCTGAATGAATTTGCTGATGTCTTCCCTAAAGAATTGCCATTCGGCTTGCCTCCAAAGAGAGAGATTCAGCATCAAATTGACTTAATGCCCGGAGCACCATTGCCCAACAAACCAGCTTATAGGTGTAACCCGGAGGAGACTAGAGAGCTTCAGCGACAAGTTGATGAGTTGGTGTCTAGAGGCTATGTCCAAGAAAGCTTGAGTCCTTGTCTGCTCCAGCCATTCTAGTTCCAAAGAAAGATGGCTCATGGAGAATGTGCATGGATAGTCGTGCCATCAACAAGATAACGGTAAAGTACCGTTATCCTATTCCTCGGCTTGATGATATGCTAGATGAATTGCATGGTGCCACTATTTTTTCCAAGGTAGATCTCCGGAGTGGTTACCATCAGATTCGCATGAAGGAAGGAGATGAATGGAAAACGGCATTCAAGACCAAAGGAGGTCTCTATGAGTGGCTTGTTATGCCATTCGGTTTGTCTAATGCTCCTAGCACATTCATGAGGCTAATGAATCATGTTCTAAGGCCTTTATTGGGAAATTCATTGTTGTCTACTTTGATGACATCCTTGTCTATAGCCGAGATGAAGAAGAACACTTGCAGCACTTGAAGAAGCTATTTGAAGAGTTGCGATTCAGCAACTATTTGGCAATCTCAAGAAGTGCCATTTCTTTACTTCTAGAGTTGTATTCCTGGGATATGTCATCTCAAGTGAAGGCATCAAAATGGACGAAAGCAAGGTTGAAGCAATCCAATCTGGCCAACTCCCCAATCTGTTCATGATGTAAGGAGTTTTCATGGTTTGGCTTCTTTCTATAGGCGCTTCATTAAAAATTTCAGCACCATTATTGCTCCACTTACTGATTGCTTGAAAGGAGAAACATTTGGACTACTGAAGCAAAGAAAGCTTTGAAACCATTAAACTGAAGTTGTGTGAGGCCCGGTGCTTGCACTTCCTGATTTTGAAAAGCTCTTTGAAGTAGAGTGTGATGCTTCCGGTGTTGGGATTGGAGGAGTATTACTTCAACATGGCCGACCACTTGCTTATTTCAGCGAAAAGCTTAATGGTTCCAGGCTGAATTACTCCACTTATGATAAAGAATTCTATGCAATCATTCGTGCATTAGAACATTGGAGCCACTATTTATTGCCTAGGGAGTTTGTCTTGCATTCGGATCATGAAGCTTTGAAGTTCATCAATGGCCAACACAAGCTGAATAAGAGGCATGCCAAATGGGTTGAATATCTTCAATCCTACTCCTTCATGATCAAGCATAAAGCAGGAAAATCCAATGTTGTCGCCGATGCACTATCGTGGAGACATTCTTTGCTCTCCTTGATGGATTCCAAGCTTATCGGCTTCGAGGTAATAAAAGAACTCTATGCGGATGATGTGGACTTTAATTCTATATTTGCAGCATGTCAAAAAGGTGCTGTGGATCATTTCCATGTCCAAGAAGGTTTTCTCTTCAAGGACAACAAGTTGTGCATTCCTCAGAGTTCAACGAGGGAGTTGTTGATTAGAGAAGTCCATGGAGGTGGAATTGCTGGCCACTTTGGCGTTAACAAGACTTTGACTCTATTACAAGAGCACTTTCACTGGCCAAAGATGGCAAGAGATGTTCAAAGAATCCTTAGGCGGTGTGTCACTTGTCACAAAGCCAAGAGTCATGTTCTTCCACAAGGATTATACACGCCATTGCCAATCCTGAGGTTCCTTGGGAAGCTGTAAGCATGGATTTCGTTCTTGGTTTACCAAGGACTCAAAGACAAAAAGATGCTATTATGGTGGTTGTCGATCGGTTTTCAAAGATGGCTCATTTTGTGCCTTGCCATAAGACCGACGATGATGCTATTCACATTGCTGATTTGTACTTCCGTGAGATCATTCGACTTCATGGAGTTCCTCGCACCATTGTTTCGGATAGGGACAGCAAGTTCCTAAGTGGATTTTGGAAGACATTATGGAATAAGCTTGGTACGGCTTCTGCTCAGCACTTCTTGTCATCCTCAAACAGATGGACAAACCGAAGTTGTCAACCGTACCATGGGAGCTATATTGAGAACTTTAGTGTCCAAAAATCAGAAGGATTGGGACTTGAAGCTTGCTCATGCCGAGTTTGCATACAATAGAGTTCCAAGTCGCACTACAAGATGTTCACCATTTGAAGCTGTGTATGGCATCAATCCACTTACTCCCATCGATTTGCTACCTTTGCCTAGCAAGGATTTGGTGCACAAAGAAGCTAACCAACGAGCCAAGGTAATAAAGGAGTTACATGAGAAGATTAAATCTCAAATTGCGAAGCAAAATGAGATTTATGAAAGGAAGGCAAACAAGAATAGGCGAGCTGTTATCTTTCGCCTGGAGATTTAGTTTGGATTCATTTCCGAAAGGAGAGGTTTCTCCAAACGCAAGTCCAAGTTGATGCCTAGAGCTGAAGGTCCCTTCAAGGTATTAGAAAGAGTCAATGACAACGCCTACAAGATCGATCTTCTTGGTGAGTCCCATGTCTCAACAACATTCAATGTTCAAGACCTATCTCCATTTGAGGAAGACAAAGAACCTGAAGATTTGAGGACAGATCTTTTCCAGCTGATGCATTTCGGTTCAACACTTTGCTGAATGGCGCTACACCAAATTGCAACATGCTGAATTCTCCTCATGCGCCACTTGTCACTATGCTTATGTGGAATTAATTTGTGACATATTCAGCTTATTGGTGATATGGAGCATCCGAGATTACTAAGTGATTTAATATTCTTTCGGAGTAGATATTTACTGGTTATTGTTAGTAAACTAAGTTTGTTAGACTTGTTAGTTTGTTAGACTTGTTAGTATTGTTAGTGTTGTTAGTCTTGTTAGTCTTTATTGTTTGGGTAGTTCTCAAGTTGTTTTTGAATCTAGTTTCTATATAATGAGACATATTCTCATTTGTAAGGGTGGTTGAATGAATATTGAGAGTTAATCTCTTTTGCAAGTTTCTTGCATTAAGGCATCTGTATCACTTGGTGGATTCCGAGTGTGGTGAGCCTCTTGGGAATCTGTATCCAAGTTTGGTGGTGATCCCGTTCTATCGATCTTTGGTGGTGGTTTAACCTGTATCCAAGATCATCCTATCGATCCTCTTGCTCGTGGCACAATAAAACCGCAATCCTTATTCTTTTGCGAACCAATTCGCATCACTATTCTAACTTTGTTTTTCAGGTTGCAAATATGTCTAAAGAAAAGGAAGCGAGTTCTTCATCAAATGATCTTTTGCTTCAAGCAATGCAACAACAATTTGAACGTATGTTCAAAGTGATAGGAGATATAAGAGATCATCTAGAAAGGCATGATGATACAATTAATAGATTGGAAGGTGAACCACGGAGGAGACAACCAAAGATCCATGATGAATATAATGATAGAGATGACCTCGACGATGACCAAGTCACTCTAATTGGTCAAAATGTTAATCCTACGAGACAAACTAGGAGAGGACGTTTTGATGGTGTGGACAGAAACATAGGCAGCATCAAAATGAAAATTCCTTCTTTTCAAGGAAAGAATAATCCAGATACTTATTTGGAGTGGGAACGAAAAGTGGAGCTAATCTTTGAATGTCACAACTACTCCGAAGAGAAAAAGGTAAAATTAGCTGCTGTTGAATTTTGTGATTATGTTATAATTTGGTAGGATCAATTATGTAAAGACAGGCGTAGAAATGGTGAAAGGCCCGTAGAGACTTGGATAGAGATGAAACAAATCATGAGGAGGAGATTCGTCCCAAGTCATTACTATCGGGATTTGCATCAATGACTGCAAACTTTGACACAAGGTTCCATGAGCATGAATATCACAAGGAGATGGAGATAGCCATGATAAGGGCTAATGTGGAGGAAGACCGAGGCTACAATGGCTCGATTCCTATGGATTAAACAAGAACATTGGTGATCTTGTGGAATTACAGCATTATGTGGAGATTGATGATATGGTGAATATGGCCATGAAGATTGAGAGACAACTCAAAAGAAAAGGCACAAGGTATGATTCAAAACCTTATTCGGTTCTTCTTCATCTTGAAACCGAATTGGAGTAAAAGTATGATAAACCCATCAAGCCTAAAATTGATGGAATTAAAGGCAAAAATGAATTTCAGCAAGGGTAAAGGTGAGAATCAACCTAATCAAAGTAGAGGTATTAAGTGTTATAAGTGCCTTGGGCATGGACATATAGCACGTGAATGCCCTAATAAGAGAGTTATGATTCTAAGAGATGGGAATATAGAATCAAAGTGAAAGAGAAGATGATGATGACATTCGAGGATACTAGTGACGAGAGTATGCTAAAGGTGAAATTTGGTTATTCAACGACACTTAGTTTACAAAGTAAAAATGATGAACATGGTGAACAACGTGAAAATTTGTTTCATACTCATTGTTTGATTGCTAAGTTGTGCAATGTGATTGTTGATAGTGAAGTTGTACCAATGTGGCAAGTACCTTGCTCGTGGAGAAACTGAAATTGCTACTATCAAACATCCAAAACCGCATGTTGCAATGGTTGAATGATAGTGTAGTAAAGCAAATCCGTTAATTCATTTTTCAATTGGTAGATATGAGGATGAAGTTTGGTGATGTGGTACCTGTATGCTAGTCACATGTTGTTAGACCATGGCAATATGATCGTAGGGTAACACATGATGGGTTCAAGAACCGTATTTCTTGATCATAGATGAGAAATATCAACTTGGACCGTTCAAGACAATTCTGAAGACCAGATACGCATAAAACAACAATATGAGGAGCTTGAGTCTTCATTAACCAAAACATTTGGGAGGAGCAAGTAAGAGAGAAAAAGAAAAAGATGAGACTGATAAAAATAAGAGTATTGAAAACACAAGGAGAGAAAACAAGGAAGGCTTGAGGAAAGAAAATGAGTGTTTATGCCAAAATGAGTGATGTAAAAAGGCCTTAATCATGAGGCAGCCCTTACTTGTATTTATGTACAAGGACATTTTGATTTCTTCTAACAAAATTGATAAAAGTTTGCCTAGTGTTATTGTTAATCTTTTGCAGAAAATGAGGATATCTTTCCAAGAAGTTCCCAATGGCTTGCCACCAATTAGAGAATTGAGCATCAAATTGATTTCATTCTGGTGCAAGCATACCAAATAGGCCAGCATATAGATGCAACCGAAGAGACCAAAGAAATCCAAAAGCTAAGTCGAGGCATGCAAAATGGGTGGAGTTTATTGAATCTTTTCCATACATCATCAAGTACAAACATGGTAAGAAAATGTGATCACGATGCTCTCTAGAAGGTATGCTCTAATATCTAAACTTGATGCAAAATTATTAGTTTTTGAATACATTAAAGATTTATACAATTCTGACTATGATTTTGCTAATGTTTATGAGGCATGTGAGAAAGGGAGTTTTGATAAATTCTTTAGACATGATGGTTTTCTTTTCAAAGAAAACAAGCTGTGTTCCTCAATGTTCAATGAGAGAATTGCTTGTAAGAGAAGCACATAGTGGAGGTTTAATGAGATATTTTAGAGTTAGAAAAACTTTAGATGTGTTAATAGATAATTGCATGAAAAGGGATGTTAAAAGATTGTATGAGAAATGCATCACTTGTAAACAAGCTAAATCTAAAGTAATACCTCATGGGTTGTATATACCCTTCCTATAGCTAGTGAACCTTGGGTTGATATATCCATAGACTTTGTCTTAGGTTTACCTAGGTCAAAAGGAGGGAGAGATTCTATTTTGTTGTTGTTGATAGGTTTAGCAAGATGGCACATTTATTCCTTGCCATAAAAATGATGATGCAACACATGTTATGGACTGTTTTTCAAAGAAATTGTGAGGTTATATGGCATTCCAAGGACAATTGTGAGTGATAGAGATGTGAAGTTTCTAGCCACTTTTGGAAACACTTTGGAGTAAGTTGGGTACAAGATTGTATATTCAACCACTTGTTATCCACAAACAGATGGACAAACGGAGGTGGTAAATCGAACTTTATCAACACTTTTGAGGGCCATAATTCAAAAAATTAAAAATTGGGAGGAGTGTTTGCCACATGGAGTTTGCTTATAATAGAAGTGTGCATGCTACACAAACCATTCCTATTTGAAGTTGTGTATGGGTTCAATCCATTAACTCCTATAGATTTGCTACCTTTACCATTGGAAAAGGCCAATTTGGATGGTAAGCAAAGCTGATTTTGTCAAAGCATTGCATAAAAAGTCCGAACACAAATTGAAAAGAAAACTCTACAATATTAAACAACAACAAAGTCGAAAACAAGTAGTGTTCGAACTCGTGACTTTGGGTATACTTAAGGAAGGAAAGATTTCTAGTCATAGGAAGTCTAAACTAATGCCAAGAGTAGATGGTCCATTTCAAGTCTTTAAAAATCAATGACAATGCATATAAGGGAACTACTGTGAGTATGGCAACATTAATGCAACATTCAATGTTTCGATCTATCTTTGTTTGATGTAGGTGATGGAGGCTATGATTCGAGGACGAATCTTTCCAGAAAGGGGGAATGATATGAACTCATTGATATGAACCAGATGCTAGTCAAGACTCAATCAAGATTCTATGTCAAGAAGAGCCTAAAATGGTTAATATGATCATGAAGAGAGAGACAAATTTGAAGACCTCATCTTGAAGAATAAAAGTCCATTCAGCCTTGTTTACCAAAATTCATGAATTAGGAATATGAATGTTATTTAATGCATTCATTCCTTTGTACTATCCTCATACTATATAAATGAGGTTGACTCGAGGAGATAATTTGGAAAGATAACATTTCTTCAACACCTGAGTGTTTTGTTTTTAAGTTCTTGCATGAACTTTAGAACTTATCATTCTTGTATGCTCAAACCAAATCTTTGCTCTTCCTTTGACTTATCGTGACTTGTTAGTTTGTATGCCTTAAGGAATTCAAAGTGCTATTCAAGTTATTTTATCAATTTTCTATTGATAAATAATTAGAATAGTTTTTCTTACTTCATTCTTGAACGATCCGCCTTGTTTCAATTCGTTGGAGGGTGTCAATTTGCATTCCATATGTATCATAGCTCCTTAGCTATCGGGGTGTATGGTTGCTAAATTGATGATTTCCATCACGCCGCATTCAAATTTCTGGAGTCACTCGACACTCGATCTTTGGCAACAATGGGCGCCTACTCTTTATCCAACGAGTTATTCTGTCTTCTAGGTCTTGAGCTGACTTGATGCCCAGCGCGCTCACATATCAGAAGCGGTTATCATGGTTTTTCGTGTCGTGCGTGACCTCAACCTTATACCAAAGCGACGTCGAGCAAACAGTGAGTTGACGTCGCTCTTAGAAGCTGTTGAATGGTCTCAGCAATTGTTCAACTCCAGCTTCTATCACATCGGACGCCGGCTTGAACGGAATGCGCCTCTCGATTCTTTATCAAGCGCGTTGGTTACATGGTCTTGAGCGAGCTCGATCATGCTTAGGCCTTGAGCGTGAGCTTCTATATCCCAACGACGCATGACTATGGTTTTCGGTCTTGAGGTTCCTCGACCTTTATCGAATGACGGTTCTTACAGGATCTCGAGCTTCGATCATCGGTTTGGTCTTGAGCACTCAGATGCAGGATTCGTCAATTATAACATGACACCCAGAAAGATCTCGTTCAACTTCTTGAGCAACACCCAACCCTCCAAATTGTCCGCAGGAGTGGCCTTTTGAGGGTAGTGTTAGTATTAAGTGACGGACACCGGTCTTGAGACAGATGAGATCGTGCGCGTCCATTACGCCACATTTGATGGACGCCGCTTCTCCTCAAGACGCCAACTATGATGATCACGGATGTGCGATCGCAGACGCCAAGAGAGGGGCATCTCCGTCCAACCTATTTGAATAGGTAAGATGAAAGATTGAATTGAATTCGATTTTCCATGAACACTGAGGTGAGTAGATCAACGCATTTCTCTGGGAACAACGGTCAGACCAGGCGCTTATTTCAGATCCAGCCTCAGGTATGCCCGAGAGCGCTGGCCGCTTTTGAGCTCGAGCGTGAGCAGAGCCATCGACGCAACTGAAGACTCGGTTGATTCTCAAACGCCTCAGTTGATTCTAACACATGCATTTTCTTTATAATTTACTTCAATAAACATGCTTTATCTTTTAATGTCAAATAAAATAGAAATATCAACATTCAACATCGAAAGACAAACTTCATTATAAAAATTGTTAAGACATAAATACAACATATTATTCCAAGACATGAGATTTAATTTATCATGATAATATGTTTCATGTTTCAAAAGATGAGTATCAAATTTTAAAACCGAAACATGAGTTTGTCATCAAGATATAATATCACAAAGTCATTAAGCATGATAACAAACTTCTAATATTTTCATTTCAATGATGATTTCATAATGTATGTTCAAACATTTATATGGAAGCCATCATTGTATAAATTTGAAATACAAGTTGTCATTTAGCCTATTAAGATCAAAAGCATTACACCTAAAGCTTCATGATAGTGTCATTTCTCATTTTTTATGTGTTCCATTTCAAGTGATTTGACGTCATATGAGTATATTCATGTTTTTCAAATAGGTCCAAAGAGCATATTTCAAGAGAAATCATTAAGACCAAAACATGACACATTTTAAAATATTCATCATGTTTTTATTTTTATGAGATTCACAAGACTCATAACAAGAATTCATTCATCTCAATAGAATGAGAAATACATTTTCATTTTAAGCAATTTGATATGAGCATATTCAAAATTTTTATGAAAATATGTATCAAAATAAAACACAAGCTCAGTCATAAAATCATTAAGACCAAATATGTAAAAATGATAGCACACTTTCAATTTTTATGTTAAAAGGCCATGTTCAAATTTTTGCCAAAATCATGCATCTATTTATAAATTCAAAAAACATGTTTCATCATCACAATATGACACTTTATTACTTCAAAAGCTTATGCATGATATAAAATCATCAAGCATCATATTTGGAGACAAACCATCAAGATACACATGCATGGATTAATCCTAAGCATTATCACAAATCTTGCATCATTCATATGTTTAATTGTCAAAATACTATAAAGAAGGGCATAGATAATTTCGAAATTTTTAATTTCTAAAAACACAAAAGCATAAAAATCCTATAAACTCATTCATGGAAATCATCACAATTTCAAAATAATTCAAGGAAGTTAAGTTATTTACTCATCACAAGCCCATTTGCGAGGTTGCTTCTTCTTTTCTTGATTCTTCTTTCTAAGCCTCTTCTTCTTCTTTGGCCTCTTTCTCCGTCTCAAGTTCATTTGTGTTTTTAATTTTTGTTTAATGAACTTGTTAACATTCATTGTTATGTGTTCAATGTCCTCTACTTGAGTCATCACTCAAGTGGCATCCATTTGTCCAATATTCAAAACCTTCTTGTTCTTTAGAAGGTGATCAAATGTTCATCATGTTCATGATGAAGTTCCAAGAAACTCATTTCATAAGTCTTTAAAGACCCAATAAGTTCATTAATAGGATAGTTATTTAGATATTTTGTTTCTTGTATTAGTTATTATCGGATCCCATCTTTTGGAAGAGATCTTAAAGTCTTGTTTACGAAGTTCAAAGTCCAAAAACATTTACTAAGAGCTTTAGACTATTGATGACATCCGAGAAACGGAGAACATGTCATCGAGAGTCTCACTTGGTGCCATTCGAAAATCTCAAAATCGTGCATCAAAATATTAACTGAAGTGACTTACTGTCTTCGCCGTGATTTCAAGAGTTCAAATGTCAAAAGCCGTTTCGCATGAAATCTTGAACTCATTTTTGTCTAAAGCGGAAAATAGGCATTCATAGCCTTTGCAAAAGAAAATAACCTTTTCTCCAACCACCATCTTCGGTTTAGGAAGGTTGAAAGCATTTTCGATGATGTTCCACAAATCCAAGTTCATTAGCATGAAAACTCTCATTGTTTTCCAATATGTGTAGTCCAACCATTAAAAATGATGGACAAAACTGAAAGCCCTCTTGAAAACTATTTAGAGCCATTTCATGTAAATCCGAAGAGAAGAACGTGGCTCGATACCAAGTTAGGGATCGAGCACTAAGAGGCTGAATTAGTGCAGATTAAAATCGATTTGAAACGATTTTGCAAACACACGCTCGTAAGAAGATCTCGATTTGGCGAAAGAGAACTGAAAGTAATTTTGAAGGAAATAACTATGAACTAAATAAATTTGCAGCAAAGTAAAGAAATGCTTCAAGAATGTAAACACTCACAGATTCATGGACACAAAGATGTATAGTGGTTTGGTCAAATGACCTACATCCACTCTTGAAGCCTTTACGATGAGGCTCCGCTCTTCCACTAGAAATTCCTTTGAAGGGGAAGGATCAAACACCCCTTTTACAACCCTTTATAAGATGTTCACACTTGTACAATGATATAAATCAGCAAGTTGATCATAATTCGATTAAAGACCCTTTAACTATTCATGGAGGACCAATGACGAGAGCTAAAGCTAAGAGGATGAAAGAAGCCTTAACCTGTTTATTGGAAAACATTTGGAAGGATCAAGCTAGTCAAGACTCAGTCAAGATTCTATGGTTGCAAGAAGAGCCTAAAATGGTCAACATGATCATGAAGAGAGAAGGACAAATTTGAAGACCTCATCTTGAAGAATAAAAGTCCATTCAGCCATGTTTACCAAAATTCATGAATTAGGAATATGAATGTTATTTAATGCATTCATTCCCTTTGTACTATCCTCATACTATATAAATGAGGTTGACTCAAAGTAAGACAATTTGGAAAGATGAACAATTCTTCAACACCGTGAGTGTTTTGTTTTAAGTTCTTGCATGAACTTTAGAACTTATCAGCTTTTCGCTTGTATGCTCAACCAAATCTTTGCTTTTCCTTTGACTTATCAGACTTGTTAGTTTGTGGCGTCTTAAGGGAATTCAAAGTGCTATTCTAGTTATTTCATCAATTTTCTATTGATAAGTAATTAGAATAGTTTCTCTTACTTCATTCTTGAACGATCCGCCTTGTTTCAATTCGTTGGAGGGTGTCAATTTGCATTCCATATGTATCATAGCTCTTTAGCTATCGGGGTGTATGGTTACTAAATTGATGATTTCCATCATTTGCATCGTGAGCACTCAAGTTTGAGGTTTGCTTATCCATTTATTTGTTATCTTTTAACTTTTTCCTATTCTCTTATCGCAATATCCATATTTGCTATTCTTTCTTTCGCTTTTCTGTTGTGTTTCTTGTGCTATTACTGTTTGTTCTTCATCTTTTTCCCTCACTTTATTGTCAAAAAAAAGAAAGAGAGCAGAAAGTTCAAAAAAAAGAGAGAGAGAAAATCAAAAGTAAAAAAAAGAGAGAGGAAATCAAGATAAAAAAAAAGAGGAGAAGATCAAAGGTCACAAAAAAAGAAAGAAAGAAAGAAAGAGAACAATATTATAAAAAAATTATGAATTCAGGGACTTCTTGAAAATTACAGAATTCTATCTTCATAATTTTGAATTCTTGTTTCAGGTTTGGAATTTTTTTTATTCCAGAAAATTTTGTTTATTCATTTGATACTTGAATTCTAATCTTTGCTTATTATTGAAGTGTATTACTCACACCTTTAAACTTGGCTTACATTTTTTGCTTTTATATCCAATTTCAATACCCTTGAAATGCCACAATCTGAATTGTTTGTTTAAGTTTCTTAGTTAATCTAAGAACTCAAAGAACAAAACAAGAGGTAAAAGGCAAGAGTAGTGAGATCAATATCGAGAAAAAAAAAGCCAAACATTGTGTGAAAATACGAGTGGAGTGAATCAAATCTTCAGTGAAACACGTGAGAGAGTGTTGGTGAGGCTATTCTAATTTTGTTTTTCAGGTTGCAAATATGTCTAAAGAAAAGGAAGCGAGTTCTTCATCAAATGATCTTTTGCTTCAATGTAACAACAATTTGAACGTATGTTCAAAGTAATAGGAGATGTAAGAGATCATCTAGAAAGGCATGATGATGCAATTAATAGATTGGAAGGTGAACCACGGCGAGGAGACAACCAAAGATTCGCCCATGATGAATATAATGATAGAGATGACTCGACGATGACCAAGTCACTCTAATTGGTCAAAATGTTAATCTGAGACAAACTAGAGAGGACGTTTTGATGGTGTGGACGAAACATAGGCAGCATCAAAATGAAAATTCCTTCTTTTCAAGGAAAGAATAATCCAGATACTTATTTGGAGTGGAACGTGGAGCTAATCTTTGAATGTCACAACCATCCGAAGAGAAAAAGGTAAAATTAGCTGCTTGAATTTTGTGATTATGCTATAATTTGGTGGGATCAATTATGTAAAGACAGCGTAGAAATGCTGAAAGGCCCGAAGAGACTTGGATAGAGATGAAACAAATCATGAGGAGGAGATTCGTCCCAAGTCATTACTATCGGGATTTGCATCAACGACTGCAAACTTTGACACAAGGTTCCATGAGCGTTGATGAATATCACAAGGAGATGGAGATAGCCATGATAAGGGCTAATGTGGAGGAAGACCGTGAGGCTACAATGGCTCGATTCCTAAGTGGATTAAACAAGAACATTGGTGATCTTGTGGAATTACAGCATTATGTGGAGATTGATGATATGGTGAATATGGCCATGAAGATTGAGAGACAACTCAAAAGAAAAGGCACAAGGTATGATTCAAAACCTTATTCAGGTTCTTCTTCATCTTGGAAACCGAATTGGAGTAAAAAGGATGATAAACCCATTGTTAAGCCTAAAATTGATGGAATTAAAGGCAAAAATGAATTTGGCAGCAAGGGTAAAGGTGAGAATCAACCTAATCAAAGTAGAGATATTAAGTGTTTTAAGTGCCTTGGGCATGGACATATAGCATGTGAATGTCCTAATAAGAGAGTTATGATTCTAAGAGATGGGAATATAGAATCTGAAAGTGAAAGAGAGGATGATGATGACATTCCAGAGGATACTAGTGACGTAGAGTATGCTAAAGGTGAAATTTTGGTTATTCAACGCACACTTAGTTTACAAAGTAAAATGATGAACATGGTGAACAACGTGAAAATTTGTTTCATACTCATTGTTTGATTGCTAACAAGTTGTGCAATGTGATTGTTGATAGTGGAAGTTGTACCAATGTGGCAAGTACCTTGCTCGTGGAGAAACTGAAATTGCCTACTATCAAACATCCAAAACCGCATGTTGCAATGGTTGAATGATAGTGGTGTAGTAAAGGTAAATCAGCAAGTGTTAATTCATTTTTCAATTGGTAGATATGAGGATGAAGTTTGGTGTGATGTGGTACCTATGTATGCTAGTCACATGTTGTTGGGGAGACCATGGCAATATGATCGTAGGGTAACACATGATGGGTTCAAGAACCGTTATTCCTTGATCATAGATGGACAGAAATATCAACTTGGACCGTTGCCTCCGAAGACAATTCTTGAAGACCAGATGCGCATAAAACAACAATATGAGGAGCTTGAGTCTTCATTAACCAAAACATTTGGGAGGGAGCAAGTAAGAGAGAAAAAAGAAAAAGATGAGATGAGTGATAAAAATAAGAGTATTGAAAAACACAAGGGGAGAGAAAACAAGGAAGGCTTGAGTGAAAGAAAAATGAGTGTTTATGCCAAAATGAGTGATGTAAAAAAGGCCTTAATCATGAGGCAGCCCTTACTTGTACTTATGTACAAGGACATTTTGATTTCTTCTAACAAAACTAACAAAAGTTTGCCTAGTGTTATTGTTAATCTTTTGCAGGAAAATGAGGATATCTTTCCCGAAGAAGTTCCCAATGGTTTGCCACCAATTAGAGGAATTGAGCATCAAATTGATTTCATTCCAGGTGCAAGCATACCAAATAGGCCAGCATATAGATGCAACCCAGAAGAGACCAAGGAAATCCAAAAGCAAGTCAGTGAGCTTATGGAAAAGGGGTATGTAGAAAGCATGAGTCCATGTGCAGTTCCTGTTCTTTTGGTGCCTAAAAAGGATGGATCTTGAGAATGTGTGTTGATTGCAGAGCCATCAACAAAATCACGGTAAAGTATCGACATCCTATTCCTAGGCTAGATGACATGTTAGATGAATTGCATGGTTCTTGTCTATTTTCAAAAATTGATTTGAAATCTGGATATCATCAAATAAGAATGCATGAGGGTGATGAATGGAAAACTGCTTTTAAAACTAAACATGGTTTATATGAATGGTTAGTGATGCCTTTTGGCTTAACTAACGCACCTAGCACTTTTATGAGATTGATGAACCATATTTTGCGTGCTTATATTGAAAAGTTTATAGTGGTTTATTTTGATGATATACTTGTGTATAGCAAAAGTTTAGATGAACATGTAACACATTTAAAAGCTATTTTTGATGTGCTTAGAAAACAAAAGTTATATGCTAATCTACAGGAATGCACTTCTTGCACTAATGAAATTACTTTTCTTGGATATGTTGTAAACGATAAAGGAATACATGTTGATCAAGAAAAAGTAAAAGTAATTAAAGAGTGGCCAAAACCCACTAGTGTTAGTGATGTTAGAAGTTTTCATGGTCTTGCTAGCTTTTATAGAAGATTTATTAAAGATTTTTCTACCATTGCTGCACCATTAACTGAATGCATCAAAAGAATATTGAATTCAGATGGGGTAAACAACAAGATGATGCTTTTAACTTGCTTAAAGACAAACTCAGTTCAGCACCTTTGCTTGCTTTACCTAACTTTGCTAAAACTTTTGAGATTGAGTGTGATGCGAGTGGAGTAGGTATTGGAGGAGTCTTAATGCAAGAGGGTCGACCCATTGCATTCTTTAGTGAGAAGCTAAATGGAGCAAGTCTTAACTACTCGACATATGATAAAGAATTTTATGCTCTGGTAAGAGTGTTAGAGACATGGCAGCACTATCTTTGGCACAAAGAATTCATTATACATACCGATCATGAGTCTTTGAAATATCTCAAAGGACATGAGTCTTTGAAATATCTCAAAGGACAAGGAAAGCTAAGTCGAAGGCATGCAAAATGGGTGGAGTTTATTGAATCCTTTCCATACATCATCAAGTACAAACAAGGTAAAGAAAATGTGGTCAGATGTTCTTTCTAGAAGGTATGCTCTAATTTCTAAACTTGATGCAAAATTATTGGGTTTTGAATACATTAAAGATTTATACAATTCTGACCATGATTTTGCTAATGTTTATGGGGCATGTGAAAAAGGGGGTTTTGATAAGTTCTTTAGGCATGATGGTTTTCTTTTCAAAGAAAATAAGTTGTGTGTTCCTCAATGTTCAATGAGAGAATTACTTGTGAGAGAAGCACATAGTGGAGGTTTAATGGGACATTTTGGAGTTAGAAAAACTTTAGATGTGTTAAGTGATCATTTCTTTTGGCCACGCATGAAAAGGGATATTGAAAATTGTGTGAGAAATGCATCACTTGTAAACAAGCTAAATCTAAAGTAATGCCTCATGGGTTATATACACCCCTTCCTATAGCTAGTGAACCTTGGGTTGATATATCAATGGACTTTGTCTTAGGTTTACCTAGGTCAAAAGGAGGGAGAGATTCTATTTTTGTTGTTGTTGATAGGTTTAGCAAGATGGCACATTTCATTCCTTGCCATAAAACAGATGATGCAACACATGTTGCGGGACTATTTTTCAAAGAAATTGTGAGGTTACATGGCATCCCAAGGACAATTGTGAGTGATAGAGATGTGAAGTTTCTTAGTCACTTTTGGAGAACACTTTGGAGTAAGTTGGGTACAAGATTGTTGTATTCAACCACTTGTCATCCACAAACAGATGGGCAAACGGAGGTGGTAAATCGAACTTTATCAACACTTTTGAGGGCCATAATTCAAAAAAATTTTAAAAATTGGGAGGAGTGTTTGCCACATGTGGAGTTTGCTTATAATAGAAGTGTGCATGCTACAACAAATCATTCCCCATTTGAAGTTGTGTATGGGTTCAATCCATTAACTCCTATGGATTTGCTACCTTTACCATTAGAAAAAGCTAATTTGGATGGTAAGCAAAAAGCTGAAATTGTAAAAGCATTGCATGAAAAAGTTCGAACACAAATTGAAAAGAAAACTCTACAATATAAGAAACAACACAACAAAGGTCGAAAACAAGTAGTATTCGAATGGGTGACGGGTTTGGGTACACTTAAGAAAGGAAAGATTTCCCAATCATAGGAAGTCTAAACTAATGCCAAGAGGAGATGGTCCTTTTCAAGTCCTTCAAAAATCAATGACAACGCATATGTCGGAACTACGGTGAGTATGGCAACGTTAATGCAACATTCAATGTTTCGATCTATCTTTGTTTGATGTAGGTGATGGAGGCTATGATTCGAGGACGAATCCTTTCCAGAAAGGGGGAATGATATAAATCAGCAAGTTGATCATAATTCGATTAAAGACCCTTTAACTATTCATGGAGGACCAATGACGAGCAAAGCTAAGAGGATGAAAGAAGCCTTAACCTGTTTATTGGAAAACATTTGGAAGGATCAAGCTAGTCAAGACTCACCAAGATTCTATGGTTGCAAGAAGAGCCTAAAATGATCAACATGATCATGAAGAGAGAAGGACAAATTTGAAGACCTCATCTTGAAGAATAAAAGTCCATTCAGCCATGTTTACTAAAAATTCATGAATTAGGAATATGAATGTTATTTAATGCATTCATTCCTTTGTACTATCCTCATACTATATAAATGAGGTTGACTCTCGGTGTAAGATGCATAATTTGGAAAGATGACAATTCTTCAACACCGTGTGAGTGTTTTGTTTTAAATTCTTGCATGAACTTTAGAACTTATCGGGCTTTTTCGCTTGTATGCTCGAACCAAATCTTTGCTTTTCCTTTGACTTATCAGACTTGTTAGTTTGTGGCGTCTTAAGGGAATTCAAAGTGCTATTCTAGTTATTTCATCAATTTTCTATTGATAAGTAATTAGAATAGTTTCCCTTACTTCATTCTTGAACGAACCGCCTTGTTTCAATTCGTTGGAGGGTGTCAATTTGCATTCCATATGTATCATAGCTCTTTAGCTATCGGGGTGTATGGTTGCTAAATTGATGATTTCCATCATTGTACAAGATCTCTCAAGAAAAGGAAGAAGGTGAACACTAGCAAAACAAGACTTTACAACACACTTCAAAAGCTCAAGACTTAGAATTTTTTGCTCAAAAGGGTTCCCTTTCAGCTGGGAAAGGGAGGGGTATTTATAGATCCAAAGTGGATTCAAAATTGGGCTCCAAATTTCAAATAAATTTGGAGTTCCAATGTTTCTGGTGGTCAGAGGCGGTGCCACCGCAGACGTCTGATCGACGTGTGGTGGTACCACGCCTGTGCAAAGCGGTTCTACCGCATGATCCGGGGCGGTACAGCTCTGTGCAAAGTGTTTCCACCGTCACGAGCTCGCTATAGTAGCATGCACGTAGCTGGTAATTTTGGCCCAAACTCATCCTAATCAAGGCCCAATGGGCCCCCACTTTGGGTTATCTAATCCTAACCCAAAATATGTGCTAACTACGAATTTTAAAGACGTTTCCTAAGCTATTACAAAGTCCGCAAGTCAAGTCTTCTTCCGACGAGCCACCGGCGAACTTCCGACGATCTTCGACGATCCTCGAAACCATCCTGCGGACTCGACAAGCTCTGACTCCACGATGATTTTGGCGAAGTTCCCCGAGCTTCTTTGGCAAGCTTCGATCTTTCTTGTCAAGCTCGCGAACTTCCGACGAACCTCCCGAGCTGAAAACCCTTCAAGCTCCCTACTTGTTCTCGGCCGGCGAAGCACTCCCAATGAATCTTCAGGCTTCCGTCAAACTCTCGAACTCCCAGCGATCCATCGCACTTGACTTCGGCCCTTGATTTCGCTTTACATCTTCATCCCTTTCTAGTTACTCCTGCACAAACAAACTCGATATCCATGGCGCAACTCCGTACTTCTTGGCCCGATGCCCGACGTACGAAGCCTCCTGCCGATAGTCGACCGAACCTCCGCTCGACGCCCAATATCCTGATCGATAGTAGACCTGCATAACTCAACACGCAGTTAGACAACAAATCACACTCAATTAGTTTCATCATCAAAATCTGAGATTCAACAGAGATCTCTTGGAGCAGTCTAGGAGAATGCACCCCACCTCAGAAAGGTGGAATGGACTCACTCCACCAGACTCATCTCCAAGAGAAGATAAACAAAAAAAACAGCCATGACTACACATGTTGTAGACTATGACGCCTTACGATATTCAATAAATAGCAAAATGTAATAACCAACCATTCCTAAACGACCTGTGAATAAATACATCACATTGTTGAAACATAGAAACACACAATACAGCAATCTCATTCTAGAAAGCATTAACGAATAACAAAATTGAATCTGGTAAAGATATCTTTTTCTCTACTTGTTTTTTTTTGTAAGTAAATATAAGTAGATTTAGTATGAAGTTTGTATATATTAGCTTTGTCTACACAAGCCATAGACTAAAGCCTGAGATCTCTTAGAGTAGTCTAGGAGAATACACCCCACCTCAGAAAGGTAGAATGGTCTCACTCCACGGACTGCCTCCTAGAGTAGTTAAACAGAATCATGACTACACATATTGTAGACTATAACGCTACCATAGGCAACGAAGAGTAACATGTAATAACCAATTATTCCTGGACAATCGGTGAATATATCATAATTTTAAAGCTGAAAATCAGACAATACAAAGGAAATTAAAGAATTGTAAAATTGAATATGAGGAAGATCTCTTTTTCTCTACTTGTTAAATGCCTAATTTCTAAATCCTGTTCCATGCATGATCGTGAGTCACTAAGTATCTCAAGCAGAAGATAAGCATTGTGTGTTGTGACCCTCAAAAATTCTGCTACACCTCTCCTTCCAAATCCACCAAATAGTATATCTGAAGATAAGCTTTGCTAGTTGTGTAAGAAGCCCTTTTCTTGAGAAGTTTTGCTGCAGCTGTTCTAGTTCCTGATGCAAGTTTGGCCTTGGTAGCCTATGGATTTCAAACCTCTTCAGAATCTCCTCCCATATCCAATTAGTGTAGTCGCAAGCAAAATAAAGATGATCAATATCTTCTTCCTGTTGCATACAAAGAGAGCATCGGTTAACAATATATATACCTTTTCGCTTCATATTATCCATTGTGGGTAGTTTGGCAAGAAGGGTCTGTCATGTGCATAAGGAATGTCTCTGTGGGCCCGGTCTATCCCATGTCCAACTACTCGGGATCCACTTATTATTTCATTATCTGATTTGATTCCATGCAGATTTAGCACTAAACTTTCCATTGTCATGAAGCCAAATAAGCATATCAGAAGAGTTGTTCTTGATTGAAAGAAATGTAATGATCGGCCAAAGTGATAGCATATCAGGAGAAATAGGATTAGGAAGACATTAGGTGTCGTTAGTAATGAACTCAAAACCTTCCAATCTTTAGGGGCCCCAAGATCTCTTCATACTCGATCACCATATAATTGAAATATACTTTTTCCATTCACCCAAGGATCATACCACATATTAATTCTGGTCCCAGAAGAGATTGTGTAAGAAATGTGGTTGATTAGCCAGTTTCTTGCCTTCAAAATTCCTTTCCATGCAGCAGAATGATATGTTCTTGTTGAAACTTCCCATATTGATTCCTTAGATAGGTATCTAGAAGAAGCCCATTGTGACCATAAAGATTTATTTTGTAAAAGATCCCATAATTTCTGTACCAAACAAGCTTTATTCCAATCTCTCAGATTTCGTAGATTCAGCCCCCCCTCATCTTTTGGTTTACAAATGCTATCCCAATTGACCATATGTATTACCTTTCCATCCGTACCATTCCAGAAAAAGTTCTTCAATAACCGTTCAATATCCTGAAGAAGTCCAACAGGTAAAAGAAATGCATTAGACCAATAAATAGAATAAGAAAACAACATAGATCGGATGAGTTCAAGTCGTCCTGCTTTGGAAAGAAGTCTAGTTTTCCAGGAGGAAATTCTATTCTTTATTTTTTGCAGGATAGGCTGATAGTGAATTTTATGAATACCAGTGGATAAGAGTGGGAGACCCAGATAAGGAACTGATAGACTTCCCTCGCTAACCCCCAGAGTTTGTATAATAAAGTCTTTATCTTCAACGCAAGAACCTATATAGACTTTACTTTTTGCAAGATTTAGGTGAAGGCCAGAAACCAAACCAAAATCTTTCAGAATAGTAGCCAAATTCTTCATTGAGGTAGCATCATTGCGAAGGAAGATAATAAGATCATCTGCAAATGTTATGTGGGATATATGAATAGAACCAGTATGGGGTACCTTAATGCTACCAGAGATCGCTTTTCTAACATACAAATTGAGTCCTTCCATGACAATTGTAAAAAGATATGGAGAAAGTGGATCTCCTTGTCGGATGCCATTCGTACTCCCAAAGAAGCCAACGGGGGAACCATTGAATAAAACTAAAAATTTTGGAGTTTCCAAGCAGCATTGAATCCAATTAACCCATTGTTGAGGGAAGTTCAAACTGTGGAGCATCTTATAGAGAAACTATCTATTAATTGAATCAAATGCTTTTCGTAAGTCAGCTTTAAAACATATTTTTGTCCCTCTTGATTTAGAGTGCAAATCTTTGACAAAGTCATTAGCAAGAAGAATATTATGATGTATACTTCTTCCTTTAATGAAAGCAGCCTGAGTATGACTAATAATCTTATGCATAATCATTTGCATTCGATCTGCAAGCAACTTGGAGATGATTTTGTAAATAAAGTTGCATAAGGAAATGGGCCTGTAGTGCTCTAGTGAATCAGCCCTTGCATTCTTAGAAACCAAAGAAATAAAAGTACAATTTATCGTTTTAAGAATATACCTGAAGAGAAAAAATGCTGACAAGCTTTAATCATATCATTTCCAATGATCGGCCATGCAATTTGATAAAATTTAGCTGGAAATCCATCTGGACCAGGGCTTTTGTGCTTTGGTGACTTGAAGACAACTTGTACAACTTCTTCATCTGTAATTGGTGATGGAAATCATCAATTTAGCAACCATACACCCCGATAGCTAAAGAGCTATGATACATATGGAATGCAAATTGACACCCTCCAACGAATTAAGTAAGGGAAACTATTTTAATTACTTATCAATAGAAAATTAATGAAATAACTAGAATAGCACTTTGAATTTCCTTAAGACGCCACAAACTAACAAGTCTGATAAGTCAAAGGAAAAGCAAAGATTTGGTTCGAACGCCACAAGCAGAAAAGCCTGATAAGTTCTAAAGTTCATGCAAGAACTTAAAACAAAACACTCACCGGTGTTGAAGAATTGTCATCTTTCCAAATTGTCTGTCTTACATTGAGAGTCAACCTCATTTATATAGTATGAGGATAGTACAAAGGGAATGAATGCATTAAATAACATTCATATTCCTAATTCATGAATTTTGGTAAACATGGCTGAATGGACTTTTATTCTTCAAGATGAGGTCTTCAAATTTGTCCTTCTCTCTTCATGATCATGTTGACCATTTTAGGCTCTTCTTGCAACCATAGAATCTTGACTGAGTCTTGACTAGCTTGATCCTTCCAAATGTTTTCCAATAAACAGGTTAAGGCTTCTTTCATCCTCTTAGCTTTTGCTCGCCATTGGTCCTCCATGAATAGTTAAAGGGTTTTTAATCGAATTATGATCAACTTGCTAGTTTATATCATTCCCCTTACCTGGAACGGATTCGTCCTCGAATCATAGCCTCTTTCACCTACATCAAACAAAGATAGATCAGAAACATTGAATGTTGCATTAATGTTGCCATACTCACCGGTAGTTCCAAATTATATGCGTTGTCATTGATTTTTGAAGGACTTGAAAAGGACCATCTCCTCTTGGCATTAGTTTAGACTTCCTATGATTGGGAAATCTTTCCTTTCTTAAGTGTACCCAAACTCACCAGTTCGAATACTACTTGTTTTCGACCTTTGTTGTGTTGTTTCTTATATTGTAGAGTTTTCTTTCAATTTGTGTTCGAACTTTTTCATGCAATGCTTTTACAATTTCAGCTTTTTGCTTACCATCCAAATTAGCTTTTTCTAATGGTAAAGGTAGCAAATCCATAGGAGTTAATGGATTGAACCCATACACAACTTCAAATGGGGAATGATTTGTTGTAGCATGCACACTTCTATTATAAGCAAACTCCACATGTGGCAAACACTCCTCCCAATTTTTTAAATTTTTTTGAATTATGGCCCTCAAAAGTGTTGATAAAGTTCGATTTACCACCTCCGTTTGCCCATCTGTTTGTGGATGACAAGTGGTTGAATACAACAATCTTGTACCCAACTTACTCCAAAGTGTTCTCCAAAAGTGACTAAGAAACTTCACATCTCTATCACTCACAATTGTCCTTGGGATGCCATGTAACCTCACAATTTCTTTGAAAATAGTCCCGCAACATGTGTTGCATCATCTGTTTTATGGCAAGGAATGAAATGTGCCATCTTGCTAAACCTATCAACAACAACAAAAATAGAATCTCTCCTCCTTTGACCTAGGTAAACCTAAGACAAAGTCCATTGATATATCAACCCAAGGTTCACTAGCTATAGGAAGGTGTATATAACCCATGAGGCATTACTTTAGATTTAGCTTGTTTACAAGTGATGCATTTCTCACACAATTTTTCAATATCCCTTTTCATGCGTGGCCAAAAGAAATGATCACTTAACACATCTAAAGTTTTTCTAACTCCAAAATGTCCCATTAAACCTCCACTATGTGCTTCTCTCACAAGTAATTCTCTCATTGAACATTGAGGAACACACAACTTGTTTTCTTTGAAAAGAAAATCATCATGCCTAAAGAACTTATCAAAACCCCCTTTTTCACATGCCTCATAAACATTAGCAAAATCATGGTCAGAATTGTATAAATCTTTAATGATATGAACCAGATCAAGCTAGTCAAGACTCAATCAAGATTCTATGGTTGCAAGAAGAGCCTAAAATGGTCAATATGATCATGAAGAGAGAAAGACAAATTTGAAGACCTCATCTTGAAGAATAAAAGTCCATTCAGCCTTGTTTACCAAAATTCATGAATTAGGAATATGAATGTTATTTAATGCATTCATTCCCTTTGTACTATCCTCATACTATATAAATGAGGTTGACTCTTAGTGTAAAAAAGACAATTTGGGAAGTATAACAATTCTTCAACACCGGTGAGTGTTTTGTTTTAAGTTCTTGCATGAACTTTAGAACTTATCAGGCTTTTCTGCTTGTGGCGTTCGAACCAAATCTTTGTTTTTCCTTTGACTTATCAGACTTGTTAGTTTGTGGCGTCTTAAGGGAATTCAAAGTGCTATTCTAGTTATTTAATCAATTTTCTATTGATAAGTAATTAGAATAGTTTCCCTTACTTCATTCTTGAACGATCCGCCTTGTTTCAATTCGTTGGAGGGTGTCAATTTGCATTCCATATGTATCATAGCTCTTTAGCTATCGGGGTGTATGGTTGCTAAATTGATGATTTCCATCATTTGCATCGAGCACGGCTCAAGTTTGAGGTTTGCTTATCCATTTATTTGTTATCTTTTAACTTTTTCCTATTCTCTTATCGCAATATCCATAATTGCGATTCTTCCTTTCTCCTTATTGTTGTGTTTCTTGTGTTATTACTGTTTGTTCTTCATTTTTTTTCCCTCACTTTATTGTCAAAAAAAAAAAGAGAGCAGAAAGTTCAAAAAACAGAGAGAGAGAGAGAAAATCAAAAGTAAAAAAAAAAGGGAGAGGAAATCAAGATAAAAAAAAGAGAGGAGAAGATCAAAGGTCAAAAAAAAAGAAAGAAAGAAAGAAAGAAAGAAAGAGATCGAAATTATAAAAAAAAAATTATGAATTCAGGGACTTCTTGAAAATTACAGAATTCTATCTTCATAATTTTGAATTCTTGTTTTGAGTTTGGAAATTTTTATTCAGAAAATCTTCTTTAATTCATTTGATACTTGAATTCTAATCTTTGCTTATTATTGAAGTGTATTACACACTCCTTTAAACTTGGCTTATATTTTTTTTTGCTTTTATGTCCAATTTCAATACCCTTGAATTGCCACAATCTGAATTGTTTGTTTAAGTTTCTTAGTTAATCTAAGAACTCAAAGAACAAAACAAGAGGTAAAAGGCAAGAGTGGTGAGATCAATATCGAGAAAAAAAAGCCAAACATTGTGTGAAAATACGAGTGGAGTGAATCAAATCTTTAGTGAAACACGTGAGAAAGTGTTGGTGAGGTTATTCTAACTTTGTTTTTCAGGTTGCAAATATGTCTAAAGAAAAGGAAGCGAGTTCTTCATCAAATGATCTTTTACTTCAAGCAATGCAACAACAATTTGAACGTATGTTCAAAGTGATAGGAGATGTAAGAGATCATCTAGAAAGGCATGATGATGCAATTAATAGATTGGAAGGTGAACGACGGTGTATGATTCGAGGACGAATCTTTTCCAGGAAAGGGGGAATGATATGAACCAGATCAAGCTAGTCAAGACTCAATCAAGATTCTATGATTGCAAGAAGAGCCTAAAATGATCAATATGATCATGAAGAGAGAAAGACAAATTTGAAGACCTCATCTTGAAGAATAAAAGTCCATTCAGCCTTGTTTATCAAAATTCATGAATTAGGAATATGAATGTTATTTAATGCATTCATTCCCTTTGTACTATCCTCATACTATATAAATGAGGTTTACTCTCAGTGTAAAGAGACAATTTGGGAAGTATAACAATTCTTCAACACCGGTGAGTGTTTTGTTTTAAGTTCTTGCATGAACTTTAGAACTTATCGCTTTTCCTCGTGTATGCTCAACCAAATCTTTGTTTTTCCTTTGACTTATCGGACTTGTTAGTTTGTATGCCTTAAGGGAATTCAAAGTGCTATTCTAGTTATTTAATCAATTTTCTATTGATAAGTAATTAGAATAGTTTCCTTACTTCATTCTTGAACGATCCGCCTTGTTTCAATTCGTTGGAGGGTGTCAATTTGCATTCCATATGTATCATAGCTCTTTAGCTATCTGTATGGTTGCTAAATTGATGATTTCCATCATTTGGTATCGAGCAACCCTGCCTTCACCAATCACGAGGTGTCCACGAGCGCCCTGCAGGGGGTAGGCAGTGATGTGTGACGCCACGAGGTTGTGGGGAGAATGTCACGCCAAGCGCCCAAAGAGGGTAGGCGGGTGAATTCTCAAGGATGTCACTGATCACCCCGAGTATCACGTCGCACCCCAAGAGTGCGCCAAGAGTGGGTAGGCAAGGTGCATTTAGTCACATTGGTAAGGAAAGGAGATCTTGAGCCTTATTTCTTGGCGCTGCACACCCGCAAGTTTGGTGGGGTGACATTAAGGCCCACCTTGAGTCTAGTGGCTCCGGAGCCCATTGTGCCGGTGCGTGCCCTGCCCCATCTGGGATCCTCGCAATCTGTGATGTGGTCGCTAACGTCCCTCTCATGTGTGTGGTTCCGCTGCGCACTCCCCCGCAACCTCGTGACGTCCCTGTCACGAAATTTTTTTTTATAATTTCGATCTCTTTCCATCATTTGGTATCAGAGCACGACTCAAGTTTGAGGTTTGCTTATCCATTTATTTGTTATCTTTTAACTTTTTCCTATTCTCTTATCGCAATATCCATAATTGCTATTCTTCCTTTCTCCTTATTGTTGTGTGCAATTACTGTTTGTTTGTGTTTTCCCCTCACTTTATCGTCAAAAAAAAGAAAAGAAAGAGAACAGAAAGTTAAAAAAAACAAGAGAGAGAAAATCAAAAGTAAAAAAAAGAAGAAGAGGAAATCAAGATCAAAGAAAAAGAAAAGGGAGAAGATCAAAGGTCAAAAAAAAAAAAGATAGAAAGAGATCGAAATTATAAAAAAAAATTTGTGATTTCAGGGACTTCTTGAAAATTACAAAATTCTATCTTCATAATTTTGTATTCTTGTTTCTGGTTTGATATTTTTTTTTTCATTCCAGAAAATTTTGTTTATTCATTTGATACTTGAATTCTAATCTTTGCTTATTATTGAAGTGTATTACTCACCTTTAAACTTGGCTTACATTTTTTGCTTTTATATCCAATTTCAATACCCTTGAATTGCCACAATCTGAATTGTTTGTTTAAGTTTCTTAGTTAATCTAAGAACTCAAAGAACAAAACAAGAGGTAAAAGATAATTTGGGAAGTATAACATTTCTTCAACACCGGTGAGTGTTTTTGTTTTTAAGTTCTTGCATGAACTTTAGAACTTATCGTTGCTTGTATGCTCAAACCAAATCTTTGCTTTTCCTTTGACTTATCACTTATTAGTTTGTGCCTTAAGAATTCAAAGTGCTATTCTAGTTATTTCATCAATTTTCTATTGATAAGTGATTAGAATAGTTTTCCTTACTTCATTCTTGAACGATCCGTCTTGTTTTCAATTCGTTGGAGGGTGTCAATTTGCATTCCATATGTATCATAGCTCTTTAGCTATCGGGGTGTATGGTTGCTAAATTGATGATTTCCATCATTTGGTATCAGAGCAACCCCTGGCCTTCACCAATCAGAGGGTGTCCACGAGCGCCTGCAGGGGTATGGTGGCACCGTGACAGGACGCCACGAGGTTGGGTGGGGAGAATGTCACGCCAAGCCCAAAGAGGGTAGGCGTGGTGAATTCTCAAGGATGTCATGATCACCTGATATCACGCACCCCAAGAGTGCGCAAGAGTGGGTAGGCAAGGTGCATTTAGTCCCACATTGGTAAGGAAAGGGAGATCTTGAGCCTTATAAGCGTGGCGCTGATCCTGTTTGGTGGTGACATTAAGGCCCAAGTCTAGTGGCCCGAGCCCATGTTCTGCGGTGCCCTGCTCCCATCGGGGATCCTCCCCGCAATCGTCTTTCAACGTCCCTCTCATGTGTGTGGTTCCGCTGCGCACTCTGCTAAGCCGGTTTTGTTGGGAGAGGGTAATGGTGATGCATTTCGGTTCAACACTTTGCTGAATGGCGCTACACCAAATTGCAACATGCTGAATTCTCCTCATGCGCCACTTGTCACTATGCTTATGTGGAATTAATTTGTGACATATTCAGCTTATTGGTGATACGGGAGCATCCGAGATTACTAAGTGATTTAATATTCTTTGAGTAGATATTTGTTATTGTTAGTAAACTAAGTTTGTTAGACTTGTTAGTTTGTTAGACTTGTTAGTATTGTTAGTGTTGTTAGTCTTGTTAGTCTTTATTGTTTGGGTAGTTCTCAAGTTGTTTTTGAATCTAGTTTCTATATAATGAGACATATTCTCATTTGTAAGGGTGGTTGAATGAATATTGAGAGTTAATCTCTTTTGCAAGTTTCTTGCATTAAGGCATCTGTATCACTTGGTGGATTAGTGTGGTGAGCCTCTTGGGAATCAGATCCTTGCTTGGTGGTGGTATCTCAGATCCAAGTTTGGTGGTGATCCTGCTCTATCGATCTTTGGTGGTGGTTTAACCTGTATCCAAGATCATCCTATCGATCCTCTTGCTCGTGGCACAATAAAACCGCAATCCTTATTCTTTTGCGAACCAATTCGCATCAAATGGCCACGTGACAAGTGGCCACGAAATGATGGAAATCATCATCCTCTCTTTCACTTTCAGATACCTATCATCAGTTAAAGAGCTATGATAGGTATCAGAGCACTTTGAATTCCCTTAAGACACCCTCCAACCAAATGATGGAAATCATCAATTTAGCAACCATACACCCCGATAGCTAAAGAGCTATGATACATATGGAATGCAAATTGACACCCTCCAACGAATTGAAAACAAGGCGGATCGTTCAAGAATGAAGTAAGGAAAACTATTCTAATCACTTATCAATAGAAAATTGATGAAATAACTAGAATAGCACTTTGAATTCCCTTAAGAACAAACTAACAAGTCCGATAAGTCAGGAAAAGCAAAGATTTGGTTTGAACGCCACAAGCGAAAAAGCTGATAAGTTCTAAAGTTCATGCAAGAACTTAAAACAAAACACTCATGTTGAAGAAATGTTATACTTCCCAAATTGTCTCTCTTACACTAAGAGTCAACCTCATTTATATAGTATGAGGATAGTACAAAGGGAATGAATGCATTAAATAACATTCATATTCCTAATTCATGAATTTTGGTAAACAAGGCTGAATGGACTTTTATTCTTCAAGATGAGGTCTTCAAATTTGTCTTTCTCTCTTCATAATCATATTGACCATTTTAGGCTCTTCTTGCAATCATAGAATCTTGATTGAGTCTTGACTAGCTTGATCTGGTTCATATCATTCCCTTTCTGAAAAGATTCGTAATCAGCCTCCATCACCTTGTTTGTACTTGATGATGTATGGAAAAGATTCAATAAACTCCACCCATTTTGCATGCTACGACTTAGCTTTTGGATTTTCTCTAATTTGATTTCTTTCTTTCTTTCTTTCTTTCTTTCTTTCTTTTTTGACCTTTGATCTTCTCCTCTTTTTTTATCTTGATTTCCTCTCCTTTTTTACTTTTGATTTTCTCTCTCTTTTTTGAACTGCTCTCTTTCTTTTTTTGACAATAAAGTGAGGGAAAATGAAGAAAAACAGTAATAGCACAAGAAACACAACAATAAGGAGAAAGGAAGAATAGCAATTGATATTGCGATATAAGAGAATAGGAAAAGTTAAAAGATAACAAATAAATGGATAAGCAACCTCAAACTTGAGTGTGCTCGATACAAATGATGGAAATCATCAATTTAGCAACCATACACCGATAGCTAAAGAGCTATGATACATATGGAATGCAAATTGACACCCTCCAACGAATTGAAACAAGGCGGATCGTTCAAGAATGAAGTAAGGGAAACTATTCTAATTACTTATCAATAGAAAATTGATTAAATAACTAGAATAGCACTTTGAATTCCCTTAAGACGCCACCGGTGTTGAAGAAAGGCTTAAAAATGGGTTTATCATCCTTAACTAAATTGATGATAAGTTCTAAAGTTCATGCAAGAACTTAAAAACAAAACACTCACCGGTGTTGAAGAAATGTTATACTTCCCAAATTGTCTCTGAAACCAAGATCTTGAGCCTTGTCACGTGGCCATTTGGAATTTTTTTTATTCCAGAAAATCTTCTTTAATTCATTTGATACTTGAATTCTAATCTTTGCTTATTATTGAAGTGTATTACACACTCCTTTAAACTTGGCTTACATTTTTTTTGCTTTTATGTCCAATTTCAATACCCTTGAATTGCCATCTGAATTGTTTGTTTAAGTTTCTTAGTTAATCTAAGAACTCAAAGAACAAAACAAGAGGTAAAAGACAAGAGTGGTGAGATCATCGAGAAAAAAAGCCAAACATTGTGTGAAAATACGAGTGGAGTGAATCAAATCTTCAGTGAAACACGTGAGAAAGTGTTGGTGAGGCTATTCTAACTTTGTTTTTCAGGTTGTAAATATGTCTAAAGAAAAGGAAGCGAGTTCTTCATCAAATGATCTTTTCCTTCAAGCAATGCAACAAAATTCGTATGTTCAAAGTGATAGGAGATGTAAGAGATCATCTAGAAAGGCATGATGATGCAATTAATGGATTGGAAGGTGAACCACGGCGTAGGAGACAACCAGCATTCGTCCATGATGAATATAATGATAGAGATGACCTCGACGATGACCAAGTCACTCTAATTGGTCAAAATGTTAATCTTACGAGACAATTTGGGAAGTATAACAATTCTTCAACACCGGTGAGTGTTTTATTTTAAGTTCTTGCATGAACTTTAGAACTTATCAGGCTTTTCTCTTGTATGCTCAACCAAATCTTTGCTTTTCCTTTGACTTATCGACTTGTTAGTTTGTGCCTTTAAGGAATTCAAAGTGCTATTCTAGTTATTTAATCAATTTTCTATTGATAAGTAATTAGAATAGTTTCACTTCATTCTTGAACGATCCGCCTTGTTCAATTCGTTGAGGTCAATTTGCATTCTATATCATAGCTCTAGCTATCGGGGGTGTATGGTTGCTAAATTGATGATTTCCATCATTTGCAGTGAGCACGGCTCAAGTTTGAGGTTTGCTTATCCATTTATTTTATCTTTTAACTTTTTCCTATTCTCTTATCACAATATCCATAATTGCTATTCTTCCTTTCTCCTTATTGTTGTTTCTTGTGCTATTACTGTTTGTTCTTCATTTTTTCCTCACTTTATTGTCAAAAAAAGAAAGAGAGCAGTTCAAAAAAAAGAGAGAGAGAAAATCAAAAGTAAAAAAAGGGAGAGGAAAACAAGATAAAAAAAAGAGGAGAAGATCAAAGGTCAAAAAAAAAAAAGAAAGAGAAAATCAAAAGTAAAAAAAAAAGGAGAGGAAATCAAGATCAAAGAAAAAGAAAAGGGAGAAGAAGATCAAAGGTCAAAAAAAAAGAAAGATAGAAAGAGATTGAAATTATAAAAAAAATTATGAATTAAAGGACTTCTTGAAAATTACAGAATTCTATCTTCATAATTTTGAATTCTTGTTTCAGGTTTGAAATTTTTTTTATTCCAAAAAAATCAAAAGTAAAAAAAAGGGAGAGGAAATCAAGATAAAAAAAAGAGGAGAAGATCAAAGGTCAAAAAAAAAAAAAAGAAAGAAAGAAAGAAAGAAAGAGATCGAAATTAGAGAAAATCCAAAAGCTAAGTCGTAGGCATGCAAAATGGGTGGAGTTTATTGAATCTTTTCCATACATCATCAAGTACAAACAAGGTGATGGAGGCTATGATTCGAGACGACCTTTTCCAGAAAGGGGGAATGATATGAACTGATCAAGCTAGTCAAGACTCAATCAAGATTCTATGGTTGCAAGAAGAGGCTAAAATGGTCAATATGATCATGAAGAGAGAAAGACCTGAAGACCTCATCTTGAAGAATAAAAGTCCATTCAGCCTTGTTTAC
>CP097511.1:57653983-57666983 GCA_023547065.1 Musa troglodytarum
AAAATTCATGAATTAGAATATGAATGTTATTTAATGCATTCATTCCTTTGTACTATCCTCATACTATATAAATGAGGTTGACTTTAGTGTAAGACAGCAATTTGGGAAGTATAACAATTCTTCAACACCGTGAGTGTTTTGTTTTAAGTTCTTGCATGAACTTTAGAACTTATCAGTTTTTCTCGCTTTCAACCAAATCTTTGCTTTTCCTTTGACTTATCGGACTTGTTAGTTTGTATGTCTTAAGGAATTCAAAGTGCTATTCTAGTTATTTAATCAATTTTCTATTGATAAGTAATTAGAATAGTTTCTTACTTCATTCTTGAACGATCCGCCTTGTTTCAATTCGTTGGAGGGTGTCAATTTGCATTCCATATGTATCATAGCTCTTTAGCTATCGGGGTGTATGGTTGCTAAATTGATGATTTCCATCATTTAAAGTGGCCATTTGGAATGGCCACGTGACAAGGCTCAAGATCTTGGTTTCAGAGACAATTTGGGAAGTATAACATTTCTTCAACACCGGTGAGTGTTTTGTTTTTAAGTTCTTGCATGAACTTTAGAACTTATCAGGCTTTTCTGCTTGTGGCGTTCGAACCAAATCTTTGCTTTTCCTTTGACTTATCGACTTGTTAGTTTGTATGCTTAAGGGAATTCAAAGTGCTATTCTAGTTATTTTATCAATTTTCTATTGATAAGTAATTAGAATAGTTTCCTTACTTCATTCTTGAACGATCCGCCTTGTTTCAATTGTTGGAGGGTCAATTTGCATTCCATATGTATCATAGCTCTTTAGCTATCGTGTATGGTTGCTAAATTGATGATTTCCATCATTTGCATCGTGAGCAAAGTTTGAGGTTTGCTTATCCATTTGTTTGTTATCTTTTAAGTTTTTCCTATTCTCTTATCGCAATATCCATAATTGCTATTCTTCCTTTCTCCTTATTGTTGTGTTTCTTGTGCTATTACTGTTTGTTCTTCATTTTTTTCCCTCACTTTATTGTCAAAAAAAAGAAAGAGAGCAGAAAGTTCAAAAAAAAGAGAGAGAGAGAAAATCAAAAGTAAAAAAAAGGGAGAGGAAATCAAGATAAAAAAAAGAGGAGAAGATCAAAGGTCAAAAAAAAAAAAGAAAGAAAGATCGAAATTATAAAAAAATAATGAATTCAGGGACTTCTTGAAAATTACATTCTATCTTCATAATTTTGAATTTGTTTTTGGTTTGGAATTTTTTATTCCAGAAAATCTTCTTTAATTCATTTGATACTTGAATTCTAATCTGCTTATTATTGAAGTGTATTACACACTCCTTTAAACTTGGCTTATATTTTTTTTGCTTTTATATCCAATTTCAATATGCTTGAATTGCCACAATCTGAATTGTTTGTTTAAGTTTCTTAGTTAATCTAAGAACTCAAAGAACAAAACAAGAGGTAAAAGGCAAGAGTAGTGAGATCAATATCGAGAAAAAAAAGCCAAACATTGTGTGAAAATACGAGTGGAGTAAATCAAATCTTCAGTGAAACACGTGAGAGAGTGTTGGTGAGGCTCTTCTAACTTTGTTTTTCAGGTTGCAAATATGTCTAAAGAAAAGGAAGCGAGTTCTTCATCAAATGATCTTTTGCTTCAAGCAATGCAACAACAATTTGAACGTATGTTCAAAGTGATAGGAGATGTAAGAGATCATCTAGAAAGGCATGATGATGCAATTAATAGATTGGAAGGTGAACCACGGCGAGGAGACAACCAACATTCCCCATGATGAATATAATGATAGAGATGACCTCGACGATGACCAAGTCACTTAATTGGTCAAAATGTTAATCCTACGACAAACTAGGAGAGGACGTTTTGATGGTGTGGACGAAACATAGGCAAGATTGAAAATTCCTTCTTTCAAGGAAAGAATAATCCATACTTATTTGGAGTGAACGAAAAGTGGAGCTAATCTTTGAATGTCACAACTAATTCAAGAGAAAAAGGTAAAATTAGCTTTGTTGAATTTTGTGATTATGCTATAATTTGGTGGGATCAATTATGTAAAGACAGGAGAAATGGTGAAAGGCCCAGAGAGACTTGGATAGAGATGAAACAAATCATGAGGAGGAGATTCGTCCCAAGTCATTACTATCGGGATTTGCATCAACGAATGCAAACTTTGACACAAGGTTCCATGAGTGTTGATGAATATAAGGAGATGGAGATAGCCATGATAAGGGCTATGGAGGAAGACCGTGAGGCTACAATGGCTCGATTCTAAGTGGATTAAATAAGAACATTGGTGATCTTGTGGAATTACAGCATTATGTGGAGATTGAGGATATGGTGAATATGACTATGAAGATTGAGAGACAACTCAAAAGAAAAGGCACAAGGTATGATAAACCTTATTCGGGTTCTTCTTCATCTTGGAAACCGAATTTGAGTAAAAAGGATGATAAACCCATTGTTAAGCCTAAAATTGATGGAATTAAAGGCAAAAATGAATTTGGCAGCAAGGGTAAAGGTGAGAATCAACCAAATCAAAGTAGAAGTATTAAGTGTTTTAAGTGTCTTGGGCATGGACATATAGCACGTGAATGTCCTAATAAGAGAGTTATGATTCTAAGAGATGGGAATATAGAATCTGAAAGTGAAAGAGAGGATGATGATGACATTCCAGAGGATACTAGTGACGTAGAATATGCTAAAGGTGAAATTTTGGTTATTCAACGCACACTTAGTTTACAAAGTAAAAATGATGAACATGGTGAACAACGTGAAAATTTGTTTCATACTCATTGTTTGATTGCTAACAAGTTGTGCAATGTGATTGTTGATAGTGGAAGTTGTACCAATGTGGCAAGTACCTTGCTCGTGGAGAAACTAAAATTGCCTACTATCAAACATCCAAAACCGAACAAGTTGCAATGGTTGAATGATAGTGGTGTAGTAAAGGTAAATCAGCAAGTGTTAATTCATTTTTCAATTGGTAGATATGAGGATGAAGTTTGGTGTGATGTGGTACCTATGTATGCTAGTCACATGTTGTTGGGGAGACCATGGCAATATGATCGTAGGGTAACACATGATGGGTTCAAGAACCGTTATTCCTTGATCATAGATGGACAGAAATATCAACTTGGACCGTTGCCTCCGAAGACAATTCTTGAAGACCAGATGCGCATAAAACAACAATATGAGGAGCTTGAGTCTTCTTCCTCTATCTTCATAATTTTGAATTCTTGTTTCAGGTTTGGAATTTTTACCATCATGAGGATATTCTGTAAACCACATCACACCAAACTTCCTTTGCCAAATAGTTATCTCCAAACCTCAAGTTTGAGGTTTGCTTATCCATTTATTTGTTATCTTTTAACTTTTTCCTATTCTCTTATCGCAATATCCATAATTGCTATTCTTCCTTTCTTCTTCCAACCATAGAATCTTGACTGAGTCTTGACTAGCTTGATCCTTCCAAATGTTTTCCAATAAACAGGTTAAGGCTTCTTTCATCCTCTTAGCTTTAGCTCTCGTCATTGGTCCTCCATGAATAGTTAAAGGGTCTTTAATCGAATTATGATCAACTTGCTGGTTTATATCATTAAGAGAGAAGGACAAATTTGAAGACATCATCTTAAAGAATAAAAGTCCATTCAGCTATGATTACCAAAAATCATGAATTCGGAATATGAATGTTATTTAATGCATTCATTCCCTTTGTACTAAGCCTCATACTATATAAATGAGGCTGAATCAAAATGTAAGACAGAGAATTTGGGAAGTATAACATTTCTTCAACACCGGTGAGTGTTTTTGTTTTTAAGTTCTTGCATGAACTTTAGAACTTATCAGGCTTTTACGCTTGTATGCTCAAACCAAATCTTTGCTTTTTCCTTTGACTTATCGGACTGTTAGTTTGTGGCGTCTTAAGGGAATTCAAAGTGCTATTCTAGTTATTTCATCAATTTTCTAGTTATATTATAGTCATTTTGTTTTATGATGATGATGATTATTTTAATAATTTTACTTGAAATAATTTTTTAATATAAACTGCTTTTTTCAATACATGTTAATTCTTGAATTATGATATTCTTGATATGGTTCTACTGTGTTTTCAAGACTAAGTTTATTTTAATGAATGGGTTATAATTAAATCTCTGAAAAATGATGCTCCAATCATGGAATATCTGACAATTGTATGGATTCTTCATTCCTTTGAAATCGATTTATTGTTGTATACGAGTATATCCTTGTTTAAGTCAAGAAAGATATCATTTGAAATCTTTAAAGCCTTGAGAGAACAGAATTTATGTCAATGGAGAAGTGTGAGTTCTTCTCTTCCAGCATTATACTTGGTTATTAATTTCCAAAGATGGAATTTCCATGATCAATCCAAGGTGGAACTATGAAGACTTTGGTTAAGTCCATTTCTGATGTAAGAATTTTCATGACTTGCTCTTGATGGTTTGTTAAAAATTTAAATCATTTCTATAACTGAATGCAAGATTTTGAATGACAAAGGCTGAAAATGCTTTTTGAAGTAATCACAAATTTGTGAGTTCCTATTCTTGCTTCCTGATTTTGATAAAGTAAGGATGGAATCAATTTAAATCGATTGATTCCATCTTCTCAAGTAAATTTGATGAAAGATAGTTAACATGAAGAAGCTTCATGAGCAATTCATCAAGATTGAGAAGGCCAATGAGTCTTACCAGAAGAAAGCAAATTTTCTAAGAAGAATTTCAAAAGGGTGATATTGTATGGCTTCACTTAAGGAAGGAGAGATTTCCATGAAAGAACTCATGAAAGATGTTTTAAAGTTATCATGGCGACAATGACAAGATTGATAGAGTTTGGAGTTTAACTTTTAATGTAGGTGATCTTTCTTTGATGACATGATGACTTGTCGATTGAGGACAAATCTCAAGGGAGAATGAAGCATGACTAATCATTAAGTTGATGATTTTAAAACAAACACTATTTAATTATTCATAAAACTAACTTGTTACAACTTATGTGATAAGGAATGATGTTATCAAAATTCGTTGCTGATTGATGCTATATCAAAGGGAGTTATTCAGGATAAGTTTAGTGATTTAATGCTCTTGGAAGTAGATATTTTAGTTATTGTTAGTGAACTAATTTTATCTTCTAGTCTTGTTAGTCTTGTACTTGTTAGATTGTTAGTCTATGATCATGTTAGTCTTGTTAGATTTGTTAGACTTGTTTGTTTGGGTAGTTCCATGTTGGAGTCTAATATCTATATAATGAGACATATTCTCTTTGTAAGGAAGTTGAATGAATGAAATTTGTGAGACTACGTGAGTGAATATCTTCGGAGTGGATATTTCGAGGTTCAATGGAATGGTGGTGAGCCAAAAAGTTTTATCCTTCTGGTGATATCTTTAGGCCTTGTGGTGAGTCATATCGGTTTATCCTTGCTGGAATCTTGCCTTGGTGGTGAACTGAGATTTAATTACCTTGATCGGTGGCTTTTTTGGAATGGTCAATCCGATTGATCAAGGAAATGTCTTTGTAAATCGTGGATTCCTGAAATTTTCTGGAGTCATCACGAGATCACCAACCACTCATAAAGGCCTCCTTGGTTTTAAAGCCGATTCATCACCTTGCATTTTGATTTGACCACTAGCAAATCTATCTTGAGAAGCGAGAACCATACAATTCATCAAGTCTATGTATAGAGTACTTAATAGTGATGTTGTTGATGGCTCGGATGCACATTCTGAATGTTTCATCCTTCTTTGAGAGTAGGTGGAGCATCTCATACTTTCTAACATATCCTTGTCAATAAGTTCATTGACTTATCTTTAACTCCTTTGTTTCCTCCGGATTACATCGATAAGCTGGTTTTTCCTCAGAGGAGCATGGGGATCAAATCAATTTGATGCTCAATACCTCTTATGGGAGGTAATCCAGGTGGATCCTAACACATCTGCAAAGTCTCAACAAGGAATGCATTTTCGGATGTATAGGTCTCTCCACTCTTTTGTCTCAACCATGCCAAAGCAAATACATTTTCTGTTGGTAATGGCTTCTTAACCTGTGTTTCACTCAAGAAGAGATTTTCCTTAAGTGCCTTCCTGGTTGATTTCGATGTATCATGCTAGGTTTCAAGATTCAAGAGTAATGCACTTTCGCCTCAGAAAAGAGTATGTGTTTTTATGCCCATCATGTAAGCCTTTCTATGGCCAAGGCCTACTAACAACAAGTAATAAGCATCCACGAGAATAACATGCATAGAATCATCTTGATAATTCTTCCCAATGAAAATGATACTCGCTTGGTTACCAAGATCTCCTTTGATTGAGTTTGATTTCGGTTGAGATGTTTCTCAAGCTTCAATTTGTCAACAAGGTTTGTCACAACGTTAGACAACTCCTACCATCGATAATCACTAAACTCCTTCCTGTTAATCAATAATGAAAGATGTTCTCCCTTTGCTCATTATCAAGAGAAACTTCAGTATGCAGTGCTCTTCGTATGATCAACATTTCACCATCATCTGCTTTCTCCACAACTTCTTTTTCAGATTCGGAACCTGATGGAAATCATCAATTTAGCAACCATACACCCCGATAGCTAAAGAGCTATGATACATATGGAATGCAAATTGACACCCTCCAACGAATTGAAAACAAGGCGGATCGTTCAAGAATGAAGTAAGGAAAACTATTCTAATCACTTATCAATAGAAAATTGATGAAATAACTAGAATAGCACTTTGAATTCCCTTAAGACGCCACAAACTAACAAGTCTGATAAGTCAAAGGAAAAGCAAAGATTTGGTTTGAACGCCACAAGCAGAAAAGCCTGATAAGTTCTAAAGTTCATGCAAGAACTTAAAAACAAAACACTCACCGGTGTTGAAGAAATGTTATACTTCCCAAATTGTCTGTCTTACATTTTGATTCAGCCTCATTTATATAGTATGAGGCTTAGTACAAAGGGAATGAATGTATTAAATAACATTCATATTCATAATTCATGATTTTTGGTAATCATAGCTGAATGGACTTTTATTCTTTAAGATGAGGTCTTCAAATTTGTCCTTCTCTCTTCATGATCATGTTGACCATTTTAGGCTCTTCTTCCAATCATAGAATCTTGATTGAGTCTTGACTAGCTTGATCCTTCCAAATGTTTTCCAATAAACAGGTTAAGGCTTCTTTCATCCTCTTAGCTTTAGCTCGCCATTGGTCCTCCATGAATAGTTAAAGGGTCTTTAATCGAATTATGATCAACTTGCTGGTTTATATCATTCTCCCTTTCCTGGAAAGGATTCATCCTCGAATCATAGCCTCCATCACCTACATCAAACAAAGATAGATCAGAAACATTGAATGTTGCATTAACGTTGCCATACTCACCGGTAGTTCCAGCTTATATGCGTTGTCATTGATTTTTAAGGACTTGAAATGGACCATCTCCTCTTGGCATTAGTTTAGACTTCCTATGATTGGGAAATCTTTCCTTTCTTAAGTGTACCTAAACCCAGTCACCAGTTCGAATACTACTTGTTTTCGACCTTTGTTGTGTTGTTTCTTATATTGTAGAGTTTTCTTTTCAATTTGTGTTCGAACTTTTCATGCAATGCTTTTACAAATTCAGCTTTTGCTTACCATCCAAATTAGCTTTTTCCAATGGTAAAGGTAGCAAATCCATAGGAGTTAATGGATTGAACCCATACACAACTTCAAATGGGGAATGATTTGTTGTAGCATGCACACTTCTATTATAAGCAAACTCCACATGTGGCAAACACTCCTCCCAATTTTTAAATTTTTTGAATTATGGCCCTCAAAAGTGTTGATAAAGTTCGATTTACCACCTCCGCTTGCCCATCTGTTTGTGGATGACAAGTGGTTGAATACAACAATCTTGTACCCAACTTACTCCAAAGTGTTCTCCAAAAGTGACTAAGAAACTTCACATCTCTATCACTCACAATTGTCCTTGGGATGCCATGTAACCTCACAATTTCTTTAAAAATAGTCCCGCAACATGTGTTGCATCATCTGTTTTATGGCAAGGAATGAAATGTGCCATCTTGCTAAACCTATCAACAACAACAAAAATAGAATCTCTCCCTCCTTTTGACCTAGGTAAACCTAAGACAAAGTCCATTGATATATCAACCCAAGGTTCACTAGCTATAGGAAGGGGTGTATATAACCCATGAGGCATTACTTTAGATTTAGCTTGTTTACAAGTGATGCATTTCTCACACAATTTCTCAATATCCCTTTTCATGCGTGGCCAAAAGAAATGATCACTTAATACATCTAAAGTTTTTCTAACTCCAAAATGTCCCATTAAACCTCCACTATGTGCTTCTCTCACAAGTAATTCTCTCATTGAACATTGAGGAACACACAGCTTGTTTTCTTTGAAAAGAAAACCATCATGTCTAAAGAACTTATCAAAACCCCCTTTTTCACATGCCCCATAAACATTAGCAAAATCATGGTCAGAATTGTATAAATCTTTAATGTATTCAAAACCCAATAATTTTGCATCAAGTTTAGAAATTAGAGCATACCTTCTAGAAAGAACATCACCACATTTTCTTTACCTTGTTTGTACTTGATGATGTATGGAAAGGATTCAATAAACTCCACCCATTTTGCATGCCTACGACTTAGCTTTCCTTGTCCTTTGAGATATTTCAAAGACTCATGATCGGTATGTATAATGAATTCCTTGTGCCAAAGATAGTGCTGCCATGTCTCTAACACTCTTACCAGAGCATAAAATTCTTTATCATATGTCGAGTAGTTAAGACTTGCTCCATTTAGCTTCACTAAAGAATGCAATGGGTCGACCCTCTTGCATTAAGACTCCTCCAATACCTACTCCACTCGCATCACACTCAATCTCAAAAGTTTTAGCAAAGTTAGGTAAAGCAAGCAAAGGTGCTGAACTGAGTTTGTCTTTAAGCAAGTTAAAAGCATCATCTTGTTGTTTACCCCATCTGAATTCAATATTCTTTTTGATGCATTCAGTTAATGGTGCAGCAATGGTAGAAAAATCTTTAATAAATCTTCTATAAAAGCTAGCAAGACCATGAAAACTTCTAACATCACTAACACTAGTGGGTTTTGGCCACTCTTAATTATTTTTACTTTTTCTTGATCAACATGTATTCCTTTATCGCTTACAACATATCCAAGAAAAGTAATTTCATTAGTGCAAAAGTGCATTTCTGTAGATTAGCATATAACTTTTATTTTCTAAGCACATCAAAAATAGCTTTTAAATGTGTTACATGCTCATCTAAACTTTTGCTATACACAAGTATATCATCAAAATAAACCACTATAAATTTCCAATGTAAGCACGCAAAATATGGTTCATCAATCTCATAAAAGTGCTAGGTGCGTTAGTTAAGCCAAAAGGCATCACTAACCATTCATATAAACCATGTTTAGTTTTAAAAGCAGTTTTCCATTCATCACCCTCATGCATTCTTATTTGATGATATCCAGATTTCAAATCAATTTTTGAAAATAGACAAGAACCATGCAATTCATCTAACATGTCATCTAGCCTAGGAATAGGATGTCGACATTTTTATCGTGATTTTGTTGATGGCTCTGCAATCAACACACATTCTCCAAGATCCATCCTTTTAGGCACCAAAAGAACAGGAACTGCACATGGACTCATGCTTTCTCAGACATACCCCTTTTCCATAAGCTCACCGACTTGCTTTTGGATTTCCTTGGTCTCTTCTGGGTTGCATCTATATGCTGGCCTATTTGGTATGCTTGCACTGAATGAAATCAATTTGATGCTCAATTCCTCTAATTGGTGGCAAACCATTGGGAACTTCTTCGAAAGATATCCTCATTTTCCTAAAAGATTAACAATAACACTAGGCAAACTTTTGTCTTTTGTTAGAAGAAATCAAAATATCCTTGTACATAAGTACAAGTAAGGGCTGCCTCATGATTAAGGCCTTTTTTACATCACTCATTTTGGCATAAACACTCATTTTTCTTTCACTCAAGCCTTCCTTGTTTTCTCTCCCCTTGTGTTTTTCAATACTCTTATTTTTATCACTCATCTCATCTTTTTCTTTTTTCTCTCTTACTTGCTCCCTCCCAAATGTTTTGGTTAATGAAGACTCAAGCTCCTCATTTTGTTGTTTTATGCGATCCGGTCTTCAAGAATTGTCTTCGAGGCAACGGTCCAAGTTGATATTTCTGTCCATCTATGATCAAGGAATAACGGTTCTTGAACCCATCATGTGTTACCCTACGATCATATTGCCATGGTCTCCCAACAACATGTGACTAGCATACATACGTACCACAGCACACCAAGCTTCAGCCTCATATCTACCAATTGAAAAATGAATTAACACGTGCTGATTTAGCTTTACTACACCACTATCATTCAACCATTGCAACTTGTACGGTTTTGGATGTTTGATAGTAGGCAATTTAGTTTCTCCACGAGCAAGGTACTTGCCACATTGGTACAACTTCCACTATCAACAATCACATTGCACAACTTGTTAGCAATCAAACAATGAGTATGAAACAAATTTTCACGTTGTTCACCATGTTCATCATTTTTACTTTGTAAACTAAGTGTGCGTTGAATAACCAAAATTTCACCTTTAGCATATTCTACGCCACTAGTATCCTCCTGGAATGTCATCATCATCCTCTCTTTTTTATCTTGTAATTTTCAAGAAGTCCGAATTCATAATTTTTTTTTTTATAATTTCGATTTTCTCTTCTTTCTTTTTTTTTTGACCTTTCATGCCTTCTCCTCTCTTTTTTTTTTTTATCTTTTCCATCAATTTTAGGCTTAACAATGGGTTTATCATCCTTTTTACTCCAATTCGGTTTCCAAGATGAAGAAGAACCCGAATAAGGTTTTGAATCATACCTTGTGCCTTTTCTTTTGAGTTGTCTCTCAATCTTCATGGCCATATTCACCATATCATCAATCTCCACATAATGCTGTAATTCCACAAGATCACCAATGTTCTTGTTTAATCCACTTAGAATCGAGCCATTGTAGCCTCACGGTCTTCCTCCACATTAGCCCTTATCATGGCTATCTCCATCTCCTTATGATATTCATCAACGCTCATGGAACCTTGTGTCAAAGTTTACAGTATTGATGCAAATCCCGATAGTAATGACTTGGGACGAATCTCCTCCTCATGATTTGTTTCATCTCCAACCAAGTCTCTACGAGCCTTTCACCATTTCTACGCCTGTCTTTACATAATTGATCCCACCAAATTATAGCATAATCACAAAATTCAACAGCAGCTAATTTTACCTTTTTCTCTTCGGAGTAGTTGTGACATTCAAAGATTAGCTCCACTTTTCGTTCCCACTCCAAATAAGTATCTGGATTATTCTTTCCTTGAAAAGAAGGAATTTTCATTTTGATGCTGCCTATGTTTCTGTCCACACCATCAAAACGTCCTCTCCTAGTTTGTCTCGTAGGATTAACATTTTGACCAATTAGAGTGACTTGGTCATCGTCGAGGTCATCTCTATCATTATATTCATCATGAACGTATGCTGGTTGTCTCCTACGCCGTGGTTCACCTTCCAATCTATTAATTGCATCATCATGCCTTTCTAGATGATCTCTTACATCTCCTATCACTTTGAACATACGTTCAAATTGTTGTTGCATTGCTTGAAGCACATCATTTGATGAAGAACTCGCTTCCTTTTCTTTAGACATATTTGCAACCTGAAAAACAAAATTAGAATAGCCTCACCAACACTCTCTCACGTGTTTCACTGAAGATTTGATTCACTCCACTCGTATTTTCACACAATGTTTGGCCTTTTTTTCTCGATATTGATCTCACTACTCTTGCCTTTTACCTCTTGTTTTGTTCTTTGAGTTCTTAGATTAACTAAGAAACTTAAACAAACAATTCAGATTGTGGCAATTCAAGGGTATTGAAATTGGATATAAAAGCAAAAAAATGTAAGCCAAGTTTAAAGGAGTGTGTAATACACTTCAATAATAAGCAAAGATTAGAATTCAAGTATCAAATGAATTAAAGAAGATTTTCTGGAATAAAAAAAAATTCCAAACCTGAAACAAGAATTCAAAATTATGAAGATAGAATTCTGTAATTTTCAAGAAGTCCCTGAATTCATAATTTTTTTTTTTTATAATTTCGATCTCTTTCTTTCTTTCTTTTTTTTTTTTTTGACCTTTGATCTTCTCCTCTCTTTTTTTTTTTTGAACTTTCTGCTCTCTTTCTTTTTTTTTTTTTTTTGACAATAAAGTGAGGGGAAAAAAAATGAAGAACAAACAGTAATAGCACAAGAAACACAACAATAAGTAGAAAGGAAGAATAGCAATTATGGATATTGCGATAAGAGAATAGGAAAAAGTTAAAAGATAACAAATAAATGGATAAGCAAACCTCAAACTTGAGCCGTGCTCTGATACCAAATGATGGAAATCATCAATTTAGCAACCATATACCCCGATAGCTAAAGAGCTATGATACATATGGAATGCAAATTGACACCCTCCAACGAATTGAAAACAAGGCGGATCGTTCAAGAATGAAGTAAGGAAAACTATTCTAATCACTTATCAATAGAAAATTGATGAAATAACTAGAATAGCACTTTGAATTCCCTTAAGACGCCACAAACTAACAGGTCTGATAAGTCAAAGGAAAAGCAAAGATTTGGTTTGAACGCCACAAGGTAAAAGCTCGATAAGTTCTAAAGTTCATGCAAGAACTTAAAACAAAACACTCACCGTGTTGAAGAAATGTTATACTTCCCAAATTGTCTGTCTTACATTTTGATTCAGCCTCATTTATATAGTATGAGGCTTAGTACAAAGGAATGAATGCATTAAATAACATTCATATTCAATTCATGATTTTTGGTAATCATAGCTGAATGGACTTTTATTCTTTAAGATGAGGTCTTCAAATTTGTCCTTCTCTCTTCATGATCATGTTGACCATTTTAGGCTCTTCTTCCAACCA
>CP097511.1:57667083-57771082 GCA_023547065.1 Musa troglodytarum
AGAAACTCATCCTAGAAAGCATTAACGAATAACAAAATTGAATCTGATAAAGATATCCTTTTCTCTACTTGTTAAATGCTTCATTTCCAAATCCTACTCCATACATGATCTTAAGTCGCTAAGTATCTCGAGCAATAGGTGAGTCTTGTGTGTGTTGTGGCCCTCAAAGATTCTGCTACATCTTTCCCTCCAAATCCACCAAATAGCACATCTGGTTACTTGACTTCTCCCGCCTTCTCGAGGTTGTACTTCGTGCGTCAAGCTGGTTACTAGACTTCGCCTGCTCTTAGCTCACACTTCCGAAGCACTTGAAGTGTTTGCAATCCTTGTCGTTGAGTCAGCTACTATGATTCGCCTTCTCATTGCCATTGAACTTCTAGAATGCAAGAAGTTATCACTCCAACTTGGAGTAAGTCTCCGATAGGTTTGGTCACTTTTGGGATTGTACCACCTTCTCCATCATTTCTGTCGCCAACTCTTCTAAGTACCAAAGGTACAACACCGCGTACTGCCTGCTCCGATCCTTGGTCATGCACTCTTGCATCGACCCGAAGTCCTTCACTCATGGCTATCTTGATGAAAAGTCTATTAACATCGGTCTTATGAAGTTCTCTGGCCTTTGCCCTTCAGCCTTGTCTTAGTACATGGAGTTTGCCAATGTATTCTCCTCCTCCACGGCCCATATCACGACCAAGCGCTCTCCCTCTATGAGAGCAAGAGACCGATGACTCCCCGGAAGTCCCACCTCTACGGTACCATGGCACTGCATTACCCATGACACTACTATCCGTTGTCTCGCATCTGCGTCCCTTCTTCACAATCAGTAGATCTGCCTCTGCGGCACTCCTTCGAGTCCACCTTCAATCTAACCGATGATTGATCTTGGGTAGCTGAGTCCCTCTGGACTCGTCATTGCTTCCTCGCCCTATTTCGACCACCTGCTTCGACACCTCTGTGTTCTCTAAGCAGTTCCACTTGGTCGCTGGAAAGATAGACTGCAACTCCCATGTATGGCCACCGCCATTCATGTTGCAGGGTTTGCACCGCTTCTGTTCTCCTTGATTTTATTGGTCGCAACGTTCGCTTACTCGACCTTGTCCTCTGACTTGTCGGGCTCCCTTAAGCGAATATGAGCTCTGAAGTAGTCCAACTCTTTAGCCGCTCCGATCATACCTACATGATCTAGTCCCCCCATGGGACTCACTGTGTGTGTCGACTTGCCACAAACCATTCCACCACGATCCGCTGCATCATGTCGCCGCCTGGTGACATCTCATTGCATTCTAATCCCTATGGTATGAACTCGAACTGTGATATCTCCATGTGTGGACTCCGCCAATACATCACAGGGCCTTTGCCATCTTCGATTCTGTTCGCTCCTTTAGCAATCGACCTTCGTCCACCCACTCTCGGGTCACACTCGGACGTAGCCTAGCTCTAGGATAGTCCATCGCCTAACAGCTCCTCTGAAGTCCCCTGACTTTGCTGAAATTGGTGCACCATTGTTAGGATCCTGGGACTCTGCCCCTACCAGCACAATCTCTGCTGCGCACCGCTTTCCTCATGGCAACTCGAATAGTAACACCGTGGCATATTCTTCAAGAATAACTACCTCTGCATCCTCTTGCCCCATGCCAAGGCTTTCTGACACTTTGCCTCTACAAACTGTCGCCTTTGTTCCTTCGTCAAATGTTATTGATATAAACCAGCAAGTTGATCATAATTCGATTAAAGACCCTTTAACTATTCATGGAGGACCAATGACGAGAGCTAAAGCTAAGAGGATGAAAGAAGCCTTAACCTGTTTATTGGAAAACATTTGGAAGGATCAAGCTAGTCAAGACTCAGTCAAGATTCTATGGTTGGAAGAAGAGCCTAAAATGGTCAACATGATCATTAAGAGAGAAGGACAAATTTGAAGACATCATCTTAAAGAATAAAAGTCCATTCAGCTATGATTACCAAAAATCATGAATTCGAATATGAATGTTATTTAATGCATTCATTCCTTTGTACTAAGCCTCATACTATATAAATGAGGCTGAATCAAAATGTAAGATGCAGACAATTTGGGAAGTATAACATTTCTTCAACACCTGAGTGTTTTGTTTTTAAGTTCTTGCATGAACTTTAGAACTTATCAGCTTTTCGCTTGTATGCTCAAACCAAATCTTTGCTTTTCCTTTGACTTATCGACTGTTAGTTTGTGGCGTCTTAAGGAATTCAAAGTGCTATTCTAATTATTTCATCAATTTTCTATTGATAAGTGATTAGAATAGTTTTTCTTACTTCATTCTTGAACGATCCATTTTGTTTTCAATTCATTCAAGGGTGTCAATTTGCATTCCATATGTATCATAGCTCTTTAGCTATCGGGGTATATGGTTGCTAAATTGATGATTTCCATCATTTGGTATCGTGAGCACTACTCAAGTTTGAGGTTTGCTTATCCATTTATTTGTTATCTTTTAACTTTTTCCTATTCTCTTATCGCAATATCCATAATTGCTATTCTTCCTTTCTACTTATTGTTGTGTTTCTTGTGCTATTACTGTTTGTTCTTCATTTTTCCCCCTCACTTTATTGTCAAAAAAAAAAAAAAAGAAAGAGAGCAGAAAGTTCAAAAAAAAAGAGAGAGAGAAAATCAAAAGTAAAAAAAAAGGAGAGGAAATCAAGATAAAAAAAAGAGAGGAGAAGATCAAAGGTCAAAAAAAAAAAAAGAAAGAAAGAAAGAGATCGAAATTATAAAAAAAATTATGAATTCAGGGACTTCTTGAAAATTACAGAATTCTATCTTCATAATTTTGAATTCTTGTTTCAGGTTTGGAATTTTTTTTATTCCAGAAAATCTTCTTTAATTCATTTGATACTTGAATTCTAATCTTTGCTTATTATTGAAGTGTATTACACACTCCTTTAAACTTGGCTTACATTTTTTTTGCTTTTATATCCAATTTCAATACCCTTGAATTGCCACAATCTGAATTGTTTGTTTAAGTTTCTTAGTTAATCTAAGAACTCAAAGAACAAAACAAGAGGTAAAAGGCAAGAGTAGTGAGATCAATATCGAAAAAAAGCCAAACATTGTGTGAAAATACGAGTGGAGTGAATCAAATCTTGTGAAACACGTGAGAGAGTGTTGGTGAGGCTATTCTAACTTTGTTTTTCAGGTTGCAAATATGTCTAAAGAAAAGGCAGAGTTCTTCATCAAATGATCTTTTGCTTCAAGCAATGCAACAACAATTTGAACGTATGTTCAAAGTGATAGGAGATGTAAGAGATCATCTAGAAAGGCATGATGATGCAATTAATAGATTGGAAGGTGAACCACGGGCGTAGGAGACAACCAAAGATTCGTCTATGATGAATATAATGATAGAGATGACCTCGACGATGACCAAGTCACTCTAATTGGTCAAAATGTTAATCCTACGAGACAAACTAGGAGAGGACGTTTTGATGGTGTGGACAGAAACATAGGCAGCATCAAAATGAAAATTCCTTCTTTTCAAGGAAAGAATAATCCAGATACTTATTTGGAGTGGGAACGAAAAGTGGAGCTAATCTTTGAATGTCACAACTACTCCAAAGAGAAAAAGGTAAAATTAGCTGCTGTTGAATTTTGTGATTATGCTATAATTTGGTGGGATCAATTATGTAAAGACAGACGTAGAAATGGTGAAAGGTCTGTAGAGACTTGGATAGAGATGAAACAAATCATGAGGAGGAGATTCGTCCCAAGTCATTACTATCGGATTTGCATCAACGATCGCAAACTTTGACACAAGGTTCCATGAGCGTTGATGAATATCACAAGGAGATGGAGATAGCCATGATAAGGGCTAATGTGGAGGAAGACCGTGAGGCTACAATGGCTCGATTCCTAAGTGGATTAAACAAGAACATTGGTGATCTTGTGGAATTACAGCATTATGTGGAGATTGATGATATGGTGAATATGGCCATGAAGATTGAGAGACAACTCAAAAGAAAAGGCACAAGGTATGATTCAAAACCTTATTCGGTTCTTCTTCATCTTGGAAACCGAATTTGAGTAAAAGGATGATAAACCCATTGTTAAGCCTAAAATTGATGGAATTAAAGGCAAAAATGAATTTGGCAGCAAGGGTAAAGGTGAGAATCAACCAAATCAAAGTAGAAGTATTAAGTGTTTTAAGTGTCTTGGGCATGGACATATAGCACGTGAATGTCCTAATAAGAGAGTTATGATTCTAAGAGATGGGAATATAGAATGAAAGTGAAAGAGAGGATGATGATGACATTCCAGAGGATACTAGTGACGTAGAATATGCTAAAGGTGAAATTTTGGTTATTCAACGACACTTAGTTTACAAAGTAAAAATGATGAACATGGTGAACAACGTGAAAATTTGTTTCATACTCATTGTTTGATTGCTAACAAGTTGTGCAATGTGATTGTTGATAGTGGAAGTTGTACCAATGTGGCAAGTACCTTGCTCGTGGAGAAACTAAAATTGCCTACTATCAAACATCCAAAACCGCATGTTGCAATGGTTGAATGATAGTGGTGTAGTAAAGGTAAATCCAAGTGTTAATTCATTTTTCAATTGGTAGATATGAGGATGAAGTTTGGTGTGATGTGGTACCTATGTATGCTAGTCACATGTTGTTGGGGAGACCATGGCAATATGATCGTAGGGTAACACATGATGGGTTCAAGAACCGTTATTCCTTGATCATAGATGGACAGAAATATCAACTTGGACCGTTGCCTCCGAAGACAATTCTTGAAGACCAGATGCATAAAACAACAATATGAGGAGCTTGAGTCTTCATTAACCAAAACATTTGGGAGGGAGCAAGTAAGAGAGAAAAAGAAAAAGATGAGATGAGTGATAAAATAAGAGTATTGAAAAACACAAGGAGAGAAAACAAGGAAGGCTTGAGTGAAAGAAAATGAGTGTTTATGCCAAAATGAGTGATGTAAAAAGGCCTTAATCATGAGGCAGCCCTTACTTGTACTTATGTACAAGGATATTTTGATTTCTTCTAACAAAACTGACAAAAGTTTGCCTAGTGTTATTGTTAATCTTTTACAGAAAATGAGGATATCTTTCCAAGAAGTTCCCAATGGTTTGCCACCAATTAGAGGAATTGAGCATCAAATTGATTTCGTTCCAAGTGCAAGAGTACCAAATAAACCAACATATAAATACAATCCTGAAGAGACCAAGGAAATCCAAAAGTAAGTGAGCTTATGAAAAAGGGGTATGTGCGAGAAAGCATGAGTCCATGTGTAGTTCCTATTCTTTTGGTGCCTAAAAAGGATAGATCTTGGAGAATGTGTGTTGATTGCAGAGCCATCAACAAAATCACGGTAAAGTATCGACATCCTATTCCTAGGCTAGATGACATGTTAGATGAATTGCATGGTTCTTGTCTATTTTCAAAAATTGATTTGAAATCTGGATATCATCAAATAAGAATGCATGAGGGTGATGAATGGAAAACTGCTTTTAAAACTAAACATGGTTTATATGAATGGTTAGTGATGCCTTTGGCTTAACTAACGCACCTAGCACTTTTATGAGATTGATGAACCATATTTTGCTTACATTGGAATGTTTATAGTGGTTTATTTTGATGATATACTTGTGTATAGCAAAAGTTTAGATGAGCATGTAACACATTTAAAAGCTATTTTTGATGTGCTTAGAAAACAAAAGTTATATGCTAATCTACAGAAATGCACTTTTGCACTAATGAAATTACTTTTCTTGGATATGTTGTAAACGATAAAGGAATACATGTTGATCAAGAAAAAGTAAAAATAATTAAAGAGTGGCCAAAACCCACTAGTGTTAGTGATGTTAGAAGTTTTCATGGTCTTGCTAGCTTTTATAGAAGATTTATTAAAGATTTTTCTACCATTGCTGCACCATTAACTGAATGCATAAAAAAAATATGGGATTCAGATGGGGTAAACAACAAGATGATGCTTTTAACTTGCTTAAAGACAAACTCAGTTCAGCACCTTTGCTTGCTTTACCTAACTTTGCTAAAACTTTTGAGATTGAGTGTGATGCAAGTGGAGTAGGTATTGGAGGAGTCTTAATGCAAGAGGGTCGACCCATTGCATTCTTTAGTGAGAAGCTAAATGGAGCAAGTCTTAACTACTCGACATATGATAAAGAATTTTATGCTCAAGTAAGAGTGTTAGAGACATGGCAGCACTATCTTTGGCACAAGGAATTCATTATACATACCGATCATGAGTCTTTGAAATATCTCAAAGGACAAGGAAAGCTAAGTCGAGGCATGCAAAATGGGTGGAGTTTATTGAATCCTTTCCATACATCATCAAGTACAAACAAGGTAAAGAAAATGTGGTCGCTGATGCTCTTTCTAGAAGGTATGCTCTAATTTCTAAACTTGATGCAAAATTATTGGGTTTTGAATACATTAAAGATTTATACAATTCTGACCATGATTTTGCTAATGTTTATGGGGTATGTGAAAAAGGCGGTTTTGATAAGTTCTTTAGACATGATGGTTTTCTTTTAAAGAAAACAAGTTGTGTGTTCCTCAATGTTTAATGAGAGAATTACTTGTGAGAGAAGCACGTAGTGGAGGTTTAATGGGACATTTTGGAGTTAGAAAACTTTAGATGTATTAAGTGATCATTTCTTTTGGCCACGCATGAAAAGGGATATTGAGAAATTGTGTGAGAAATGCATCACTTGTAAACAAGCTAAATCTAAAGTAATGCCTCATGGGTTATATACACCCCTTCCTATAGCTAGTGAACCTTGGGTTGATATATCAATGGACTTTGTCTTAGGTTTACCTAGGTCAAAAGGAGGGAGAGATTCTATTTTTGTTGTTGTTGATAGGTTTAGCAAGATGGCACATTTCATTCCTTGCCATAAATGATGATGCAACACATGTTGCAGGACTATTTTTCAAAGAAATTGTGAGGTTACATGGCATCCCAAGGACAATTGTGAGTGATAGAGATGTGAAGTTTCTTAGTCACTTTTGGAGAACACTTTGGAGTAAGTTGGGTACAAGATTATTGTATTCAACCACTTGTCATCCACAAACAGATGGGCAAATAGAGGTGATAAATCAAACTTTATCAACACTTTTGAGGGCCATAATTCAAAAAATTTAAAAATTGGGAGGAGTGTTTGCCACATGTGGAGTTTGCTTATAATAGAAGTGTGCATGCTACAACAAATCATTCCCCATTTGAAGTTGTGTATGGGTTCAATCCATTAACTCCTATGGATTTGCTACCTTTACCATTGGAAAAAGCTAATTTGGATGGTAAGCAAAAAGCTGAATTTGTAAAAGCATTGCATGAAAAGTTCGAACACAAATTGAAAAGAAAACTCTACAATATAAGAAACAACACAACAAAGGTCGAAAACAAGTAGTATTCGAACTCGTGACTGGGTTTGGGTACACTTAAGAAAGGAAAGATTTCCCAATCATAGGAAGTCTAAACTAATGCCAAGAGGAGATGGTCCATTTCAAGTCCTTCAAAAAATCAATGACAACGCATATAAGCTGGAACTACCAGGTGAGTATGGCAACGTTAATGCAACATTCAATGTTTCTGATCTATCTTTGTTTGATGTAGGTGATGGAGGCTATGATTCGAGGACGAATCCTTTCCAGGAAAGGGGGAATGATATAAACCAGCAAGTTGATCATAATTCGATTAAAGACCCTTTAACTATTCATGGAGGACCAATGACGAGAGCTAAAGCTAAGAGGATGAAAGAAGCCTTAACCTGTTTATTGGAAAACATTTGGAAGGATCAAGCTAGTCAAGACTCAGTCAAGATTCTATGGTTGGAAGAAGAGCCTAAAATGGTCAACATGATCATTAAGAGAGAAGGACAAATTTGAAGACATCATCTTAAAGAATAAAAGTCCATTCAGCTATGATTACCAAAAATCATGAATTCGGAATATGAATGTTATTTAATGCATTCATTCCCTTTGTACTAAGCCTCATACTATATAAATGAGGCTGACTCCCAATGTAAGACAGATAATTTGGGAAGTATAACAATTCTTCAACACCGGTGAGTGTTTTGTTTTTAAGTTCTTGCATGAACTTTAGAACTTATCAGGCTTTTCTGCTTGTGGTGTTCAAACCAAATCTTTGCTTTTCCTTTGACTTATCAGACCTGTTAGTTTGTATGCCTTAAGGGAATTCAAAGTGCTATTCTAGTTATTTCATCAATTTTCTATTGATAAGTGATTAGAATAGTTTTCCTTACTTCATTCTTGAACGATCCGCCTTGTTTTCAATTCGTTGGAGGGTGTCAATTTGCATTCCATATGTATCATAGCTCTTTAGCTATCGGGGTATATGGTTGCTAAATTGATGATTTCCATCAGTTATTATATAGGACTACTAGATAAATAATAATAGTTAATTAAATATTTTAAAAAGTGTGAACACTTAGAAGCAATAGAAAGGGAGACTTGCTACTCAAAGAGACCTTAAACAAGTTTAAGGTCGATAGTAAGGGCTTGGACATGATCCTTGTTAACAAGGGTCACGTCGAAAATAGATGTGGAGTTGGATTTGTGAGTGGATCTCATCAAAATCCCAACACCTTTGTTAAAAGACCCACATTGCATGTATCACCCCATTTGAAATGTAATTTTTATGGTAAAACTGGACATGTTGTTTACAAATGTCCATTCAAGAAAATTAGTCCACAAAAATTGATATAGATTCCTAAAGGAACCATAAACAATTCAATGTTGAATTACAAATTAAGTAGATCAATTTGTAAGGCACCCAAAATCAAATGGGTACCTAAAAACCTTCCTCTTTTGTAGACAAATTCACAAGCTAGTAGCAAGAAATGGTATCTTGATAGTGGATGCTCAAGGCACATGACCGGAGATCCATCTCATTTCTCTATACTTACTAGTAAAGAAGAAGGGTATATGACCTTCGGAGACAACAACAAGGGTAAAATCATTGGCAAGGGAACCATAGGTAACAAATCAAGTTTTTCAATTGATGATGTGTTGCTAGTTGATGGTTTAAAATATAATCTTTTAAGCATTAGTCAATTATGCGATAAAGGTTATGTTGTCAGATTTGAATCTAATGTTTGCATCATTGAAAAACCAAACAATGACATATCCATGATTGCTTTACAACAAAATAATGTCTACACTATCAATATTGATGAATTAAGTAATGAAATATGTTTTTCGATTTTGAATGATGATGCTTGGCTTTGGCATAGGAGATTAGGCCATGCAAGCATGAAACTAATATCTAAGATTTCATCATAGAGTTAGTACAAGGAATTCCCAATATGAAGTTTATCAAGGACAAAGTATGTGATGCGTGTCAACTAGGAAAACAAATAAAAACTAACTTCAAACCAAAAATTCAAATTAGCACCACTAGACCATTGCAATTGATCCATTTGGACTTATTTGGACCAATTGATATAACAAGCTTAGGAGGTAGCAAATACGCCTTCGTAATTGTGGATGACTATAGTAGATACACTTGGACATACTTCTTGACTCACAAAAGTGATTGTTTCAAATATTTTTCAAAATTTTGTAAACTCACTCAAAATGAAAAAGGTTTAATGATTTCATCAATTCGAAGTGATCGTGGAGGTGAATTTCAAAACCATGACTTCCAAAATTTTTATGAAATAAACGGATATAACCATAACTTCTCTACTCTAAGAAATCCTCAACAAAATGGAGTAGTAGAAAGGAAAAATAGAAATTTACAAGAAATGGCTAGAACCATGTTAAATGAATATAATTTACCAAAATATTTTTGGGCCGAAGCCGTGAACACGGCTTACTATGTTATGAATAGAGTTCTAGTTAGACCATCCCTATCTAAGACTCCATATGAATTATGGAATAATAAAAAAACTCAATGTTTCTTACTATAAAGTTTTCGGTTGCAAATGTTTTATTTTAAATGAAAAAGATGTCTTAGGAAAATTCGATGCTAAATCCGATGAAGGTATCTTTCTTGGTTACTCTTCTATTTCTAAAGCTTTTCGGGTTTTCAACAAAAGAACTTTAGTTATAGAAGAATCTATTCATGTGATTTTTAATGAATTTTTTGAATCAAAGAAAAAAGATTTTGATGATGATCTTGGTTTTAATGATTTGAATTTGAATGAACCCTCTCCTCAAAATAACAACTTGGATGCACCTTCTTCCCAAATTTCCTTACCCAAGGAATAGAAGTATGTAGATGCCAATCCCAAGGAGTTAATTATAGAAGATACATCTAAAGGGGTTCAAACTCATTCTTCATTTAAGAATTTTTGTACCCATGCTGCTTTTCTTTCTCAAGTTAAACCAAAATGCATTGATGATGCCTTGAAAGATGATTCTTGGGTCATCGCAATGCAAGATGAGTTAAATCAATTTGAAAGGAATGAGGTATGGAAGCTTGTTCTTTGACTTAATGACCATTTAGTTATTGGCACTAAATGGATCTTTAGAAACAAGCAAGATGAATATGGTATTGTGGTTAGAAATAAGGCTAGATTAGTGGCCAAAGGTTTCAACCAAGTAGAAGGTATTGATTATGAAGAGACCTTCGCTCCTACTCCTTATGCTAGTAGTAATGATTTTAAACTATTTCAAATGGATGTCAAAAGTACTTTTTTAAATGGCTTTATTTCCGAAGAAGTATATGTTGAACAATCACCTGGATTCGAAAATTCTCTTCTTCCTAATCATGTGTTTAAATTAACTAAGGCTCTCTATGGACTAAAACAAGCTCCGAGAGCTTGGTATGAAAGACTTAGCTCTTTTCTTATTTCTAATAATTTTACAAAAGGTAAGATTGATACTACATTGTTTATCAAACATTTTGAAAATAATTTTCTTATTGTTCAAATTTATGTTGATGACATTATTTTTGGTTCTTCGGATTAATCATTATGTGAATCTTTTGCCAAGTGTATGAGTCATGAATTTGAGATGAGTCTAATGGGAGAATTAACCTTCTTTCTTGGATTACAAATTAAACAACTTGGTAATGACAAATTCCTTAATCAATCCAAATATACATTAGAATTGTTAAAACGATTTAATATGGATAGTTCAAAAGCCATTCACACTCCAATGAGTACTTCCACCAAGTTAGACTTGGATGAAGGTAGAAAAAATTTTGATCAAAAGACATATAGGGGGATGATAGGTAGCTTGCTCTATCTTACTGCAACTAGATCGGATATCATGTTTAGCGTAGGACTTTGTGCGAGATTTCAAGCTAATCCTAAGTTGTCTCACCTTAAAGCCGTTAAAAGAATTCTTAGATATCTTAAAGGTACTCCTAATCTAGGATTATGATATCCAAAATCTGATAACTTTGATTTGAAAACCTATGCAGATGCGGATTTTGGTAGATATCGAATAGATAGAAAGAGCACATCCAGAACATGTCAATTTTTAGGACATGCACTTGTTTCTTGGACTTCCAAGAAACAAAATTCGATTGTACTATCTACAGCGGAAGCCGAATACATAGCCGCAAGTGCATGTTATGCTCAAGTCATTTGGATGAAAAATATACTAGAAGATTATGGAATTCATTTAAATAACATTCCTATAAAATACGATAATACAAGTGCTATTTGTCTAACCAAAAATCCTATCAACACTTTAGAACTAAACACATTGACATAATACATCACTTTTTACGAGATCATGTTAATAGTAACGATGTCACTCTTGAATTTATTGATACGAAATATCAATTAGTAGACATCTTTATGAAACCTTTAAATGAAGAATAATTTGACTTCATTAGGAGGGAAATAGGCATGTTAAATCGTCCTTGTGAATGAGCAGCATTATATATAGTTTTGATGGAAATCATCAATTTAGCAACCATACACCCCGATAGCTAAAGAGCTATGATACATATGAAATGCAAATTGACACCCTCCAACGAATTGAAACAAGGCGAATCGTTCAAGAATGAAGTAAGAAAAACTATTCTAATCACTTATCAATAGAAAATTGATAAAATAACTAGAATAGCACTTTGAAGACCCTTAAGACGCCACAAACTAATAAGTCTAATAAGTCAAAGGAAAAACAAAGATTTGGTTTGAACGCCACAAGCAGAAAAGCCTGATAAGTTCTAAATTTCATGCAAGAACTTAAAAACAAAACACTCACCGGTGTTGAAGAATTGTTATACTTCCCAAATTGTCTGTCTTACACTGAGAGTCAGCCTCATTTATATAGTATGAGGATAGTACAAAGGGAATGAATATATTAAATAACATTCATATTCATAATTCATGAATTTTGGTAAACATGGCTGAATGGACTCTTATTCTTCAAGATGAGATCTTCAAATTTGTCCTTCTCTCTTCATGATCATATTGACCATTTTAGGCTCTTCTTGTAATCATAGAATCTTAATTGAGTCTTGACTAGCTTGATCTGGTTCATATCATTCCCCCTTTCCTGAAAAAGATTCATCCTCGAATCATAGCCTCCATCACCTACATCAAACAAAGATAGATCAGAAACATTGAATGTTGTATTAATGTTGCCATACTCACCTGGTAGTTTCAGCTTATATACATTGTCATTGATTTTTTGAAGGACTTGAAATGGACCATCTCCTCTTGGCATTAGTTTAGACTTCCTATGACTAGGAAATCTTTCCTTCCTTAAGTGTACCCAAACCTAGTCACCAGGTTCGAACACTACTTGTGTTCGACCTTTGTTGTGTTATTTCTCATATTGTAGAGTTTTCTTTTCAATTTGTGTTCGGACTTTTTTATGCAATGCTTTGATAAAATCAGCTTTTTGCTTACCATCCAAATTGGCCTTTTCCAATGGTAAAGGTAGCAAATCCATAGGAGTTAATGGATTGAACCCATACACAACTTCAAATAGGGAATGGTTTGTTGTAGCATGCACACTTCTATTATAAGCAAACTCCACATGTGGCAAACACTCCTCCCAATTTTTTAAATTTTTTTGAATTATGGCCCTCAAAAGTGTTGATAAAGTTTGATTTACCATCTCCGTTTGTCCATCTGTTTATGGATGACAAGTGGTTGAATACAACAATCTTGTACCCAACTTACTCCAAAGTGTTTTCCAAAAGTGGCTAAGAAACTTCACATCTCTATCACTCACAATTGTCCTTGGGATGCCATGTAACCTCACAATTTCTTTGAAAAATAGTCCCACAACATGTGTTGCATCATCTGTTTTATGGCAAGGAATGAAATGTGTCATCTTGCTAAACCTATCAACAACAACAAAAATAGAATCTCTCCATCCTTTTGACCTAGGTAAACCTAAGACAAAGTCCATGGATATATCAACCCAAGGTTCACTAGCTATAGGAAGGGTATACAACCCATGAGGCATTACTTTAGATTTAGCTTATTTACAAGTGATGCATTTCTCACACAATCTTTTAACATCCCTTTTCATGCGTGGCAAAAAAAAATGATCTATTAACACATCTAAAGTTTTTCTAACTCCAAAATATCTCATTAAACCTCCACTATGTGCTTCTCTTACAAGCAATTCTCTCATTGAACATTGAGGAACACACAGCTTGTTTTCTTTGAAAAGAAAACCATCATGTCTAAAGAATTTATCAAAACTCCCTTTCTCATATGCCTCATAAACATTAGCAAAATCATAGTCAGAATTGTATAAATCTTTAATATATTCAAAACACAATAATTTTGTATCAAGTTTAGATATTAGAGCATACCTTCTAGAAAGAGCATCAGCAACCACATTTTCTTTACCTTATTTGTACTTGATGATGTATGGAAAGGATTCAATAAACTCCACCCATTTTGCATGCCTACGACTTAGCTTTCCTTATCCTTTGAGATATTTCAAAGACTCATGATCGGTATGTATAATGAATTCCTTGTGCCAAAGATAGTGCTTCCATGTCTCTAACACTCTTGCCAGAGCATTAAATTCTTTATCATATGTCAAGTAGTTAAGAGTAGTTAAGACTTGCTCCATTTAGCTTCTCACTAAAGAATACAACGGGTCAACCCTCTTGCATTAAGACTCCTTCAATACCTACTCCATTCGCATCATACTCAATCTCAAAAGTTTTAGCAAAGTTAGTTAAAGCAAACAAAGGTGCTGAACTGAGTTTGTTTTTAAGCAAGGTAAAAGCATCATCTTGTTGTTTACCCCATCTGAATCCAATATTCTTTTTGATGCATTCAGTTAATGGTGCAGCAATGGTAGAAAAATCTTTAATAAATCTTCTATAAAAGCTAGCAAGACCATGAAAACTTCTAACATCACTAACACTAGTGGGTTTTGGCCACTCTTTAATTACTTTTACTTTTTCTTGATCAACATGTATTCCTTTATCGTTTACAACATATCCAAGAAAAGTAATTTCATTAGTGCAAAAAGTGCATTTCTGTAGATTAGCATATCAAAAATAGTTTTTAAATGTGTTACATACTCATCTAAACTTTTGCTATACACAAGTATATCATCAAAATAAACCACTACAAACTTTCCAATGTAAGCACGCAAAATATGGTTCATTAATCTCATAAAAGTGCTAGGTGCGTTAGTTAGGCCAAAAGGCATCACTAACCATTCATATAAACTATGTTTAGTTTTGAAAGTAGTTTTCCATTCATCACCCTCATGCATTCTTATTTGATGATATCCAGATTTCAAATCAATTTTTGAAAATAGACAAGAACCATGTAATTCATCTAACATGTCATCTAGCCTAGGAATAGGATGTGGCTCTGCAATCAACACACATTCTCCAAGATCCATCCTTTTTAGGCACCAAAAGAACAGGAACTGCATATGGACTCATGCTTTCTCGCACATACCCCTTTTTCATAAGCTCACTGACTTGCTTTTGGATTTCCTTGGTCTTTTCTGGGTTGCATCTATATGTTGGCATATTTGGTATGCTTGCATCAGGAATGAAATCAATTTGATGCTCAATTTCTCTAATTGGTGGCAAACCATTGGGAACTTCTTCGGGAAAGATATCCTCATTTACCTGCAAAAGATCAACAATAACACTAGGCAAACTTTTGTCAATTTTGTTAGAAGAAATCAAAATGTCCTTGTACATAAGTACAAGAGCTGCCTCTGGTTAAGGCCTTTTTTACATCACTCATTTTGGCATAAACACTCATTTTTCTTTCACTCAAGCCTTCCTTGTTTTCTCTCCCCTTATTTCCCAATACTCTTATTTTTATCACTCATCTCATCTTTTTCTTTTCTCTTTTTCTTGCTCCCTTCCAAAAGTTTTGGTTAATGAAGACTCAAGCTCCTCATATTGTTGTTTTATGCGCATCTAGTCTTCAAGAATTGTCTTTGGAGGCAACGGTCCAAGCTAATATTTCTGTCCATCCATGATCAAGGAATAATGGTTTTTGAACCCATCATGTGTTACCCTACGATCATATTGCCATGGTCTCCCCAACAACATGTGACCAGCATACATAGGTACCACATCACACCAAACTTCATCCTTATATCTACTAATTGAAAAATGAACTAACACTTGCTGATTTACCTTTTTTTGTAACCTTTAAAGTTCTCAGGTCCTTCCTCCGTAAAATTTGCTCATCGAATCTTCTTCCACTTAGTTGTCTTGTCCAAGTAGGTTCCCATCACTTCCACTTACGATTGGCATTCAGTTGAGAAATGAAGCGGATAATCTACTCTCAGTAGCACTGATCACCATTGGTGAGGACTTGACAATTGTTGTCTTCCATTAGTCTCTTCGAAGGGCCTTCAAATTTGTTCAGAGGTCCTCTGCTAGATAACTAAGAGAGTTGAGGTACTTAGTTTCGCCCATTCTCTTGGGAGTTGAGAAGGCAAAGGTTACTTGACTTCGCCCGCCTTCTCGAGGTTGTACTTGCGCCAAGCTTACTAGACTTCACGCTCTTAGCTCACACTCAAGCACTTGAAGTGTTTGCAATCCTTCTGAGTCACTACTATGATTCGCTTTCTCCTTGCCATTGAACTCGAATGCAAGAAGTTATCCCAACTTGGAGTAAGTCTCATAGGTTTACGCTTTGAGATTGTACCACATTCTCCATCATTTTACGCCGACTCTAAGTACCAAAGGTACAACAGCATAATGCTGATCCTTGGTCATGCACTTGCATCGAAAGTCCTTCAGGACTATCTTGATGAAAAGTCTATTGACACCGGTCTTAGGTTCTCGCCTTGCCTCTTCATTGTCTTGGTACATGGAGTTTGCCAATGCATTCTCCTCCTCCACGCCCATATCATGACCAAGCGCTCCCTCTATGAGAGCAAGGGACCGATGACTCTTCCATTATCACCATGGCACCGCATTGCCCATGGCACTACTATCCGTTGTCTCGATTTGCCTCCTTCACAATCGATAGATCTGCTCGCGACACTACGGCACTTGAGTCCACCTTCAAAAGATTGATCTTGGGTAGTAGTCCCTGACTCGCCATTTCCTCGCCTATTTCACCACCGCCGACACTATGTTCTCTAGCCCACTTGGTCGCTGGAAAGATAGATCGCAACTCCCATGTATGGCCACCGCCATTCATGTTGCGGTTTGCACCGCTTCGTTTCTCCTTGGCTTCATTGGTCGCAACGTTTTATCGATTGTCCTCCGACTTGCCTCCCTTGCTTAATATGAGTCGGCACCCAACTCTTTAGCTGCTCTGATCATACCTACATGATCTAGTCCCCCCCATGGGACTCACTGTGTGTGTCGACTTGCCACAAACCATTCCACCACGATCCGCTACATCATGTCGCCACCTGGTGACATTTCATTGCATACTAATCCCTGTGGTATGAACTCGAACTGCGATATCTCCATGTATGGACTCTGCCAACACATCGCAGGGCCTTTGCCATCTTCGATTCTGTTCGCTCCTTTGGCATCGACAACCCACTCGGTTACACTTGACGGCCTAGCTCTAGGACAGTCCATTGCCTAATAGCTTAGTCGACTAAAATTGGTGCACCAAGATCTGGTCTCGCCCTACCAAAGACAATCTGCTACGCACCGCTTCATGGCAACTCGAATAGCAACAGTGACATATTCTTCAAGAGTAACTATATCGTGTCCTCTTGCCTGCTGGCTTTCGACACTTATTTTTCTACAAAGCTACCTTAGTTCCTTCAATAAATGCTTCATCGAGATTCGTGCATGTGCCTCAAGCTCTTCTTTTGGTACCATGCAAGATGAGTCTACTCCATCGAATAAAGAACCGAACGACATGATCCTACTCGCTTTTTGCAAGAGTCCATGTCCTTGACTGCCTAAGGAAAGTTCAAGCCTCCGCTCCATGTCTCTCTTTCTATGCCAACTCTTCATGCGGCTCACCACCAAGTTAGCAAGTTGCCCGCCTCGACACATGCAATGGTGGCCTCGCGCCACCATTCCACGTCAAGTTGAATCCGATCTCCCTATCGGCTCCAAGTGTGCCTTAACTCTATGTTGCCTTGGGTCGCTCCCCCACTTGATCTCGCTATGCGTCGACCAACACATTACCGCTTGTGAGATCATGCGACGACTTCTTGCCATTCACTCGATCCATCGAGCTTGAGGTACTCTCAATGCGATTCCTTGCACATGATTCTCCTAGAACCAGGACTTATCCTCTTGGATATCCGTTGGAGCAACTTCTCTTCGCATCCTATGAAGTTTTGGAGACCACCATCTTGGACTACTCATTTAGAACAAACTATGCCAAATTTTGCTCTACAAATGCACTTGCTAGATCGCATACCAATACAGCTCGTGAGACTCTTCCTCCGCCTGTTGCTTCCACAAGCTGCCTCCGCGGACCACCACCTTGATCGTGCGATCTCTCTCCTTCCTGCTCCACAGAAGCTACCATCTACCGCTCATCGAAAAGTTGCTCGACCGCATCAAACGAGCAAGGCCCCGCACCCGCTATGCCCTAGTCACCGCTTACTAATTAGCTGAACGACGCCAGGCTTCTCAATCCCCATGAGTGTGATAGAAACAGACAGCACCGCTGCTCTCGCCTCGGCGCCGCGACCACTTCTCCTCGCGTGATTTCCACCGAATGCACTCGCTCTTGGTGTCACTGCTTCACGCACCGCCGCAAAGAAACAATCAAGCGGCGACGAGATCCTCCTTCCTCACTAGCGACATTAAACACTCGCTCTGCGACCCACTAGAGCCGATCGCTTCTCAAGGCACATCAAGATAGCTACATCCGACAAATTTCCCAACTGATTGACGCCATCGTCTCATCAAATGGCTTCATCAGCTTCATCGTCTATCTAACATCCCAATCGTTGTACTTGTAGGGAACCATAGTATTTCTCAACCTTCAAACCTTATCTTCTTTTTGGTAAGTAAATATAATTGTATTTAGTATGAAAGTTTGCACAAATTAGTTTTGTCTACACAAGCCGTAGACTATAGTCTGAGATCTCTTAGAACAGTCTAGGAGAATGCACCCCACCTCAGAAAGGTGGAATGGACTCATTCCACCAGACTCATCTCCAAGAGAACATAAGCAAAAAAGTAGCTATGATTACACATGTTGTAGACTATGACACCTTACGATATTCAATAAATAGTAAAATGTAATTCCTAAACGACTTGTGAATACATCACATTGTTGAAACATAGAAACTCATCCTAGAAAGCATTAACGAATAATAAAATTGAATCTTATAAAGATATCTTTTTCTCTACTTGTTAAATGCTTCATTTCCAGATCCCGCTCCATACATGATCTTGAGTCTAAGTATCTCGAGCAATAGGTGAGTATTGTGTGTTGTGGCCTCAAAGATTCTGCTACACCTCTCCTCCAAATCCACCAAATAGCATTAGAAGGTAATTTTTGCTAGTTGTGTAAGAAGCCTTTTCTTGAGAAGCTTTGGCACTGTTCTAGTTCGATGCAAGTTTGGCCTTGGTAGCCTGGAGTTCAAATCTCTTCAATCTCCTCACATATCCAATTAGTCAAGTAAAATAAAGATGATCAATATCAAGATGATCAATATCTTCTTCGTTGCATACAAAGAGAGCATCAGTTAACAATATATACCTTTTCGCTTCATATTATCCATTGTGGGTAGTTTGGCAAGAAGTGCCTGCCATGTGCATAAGGAATGTCTCTATGCTCTATCCTATGTCCAATCGCTTGGGATCCACTTGTTATTTCTTTATCGATTTGATTCCATGCAGATGTAGCACTAAATTTTCATTGTCATGAAGCCAATTAAGCATATCCGAGGAGTTGTTCTTGATTGGAAGAGTTATAATAGCCAAAGTGATAGCATATCGAGAAATAGGACTAGAAGACAATTGTGCCGTAATAATGAACTCAAACCGCCCAATCTTTAGAGGCCCAAGATCTCTTTGTACTCTATCGCCATACAATTGAAATATACTCTTCCCATTCACCCAAGAATCATACACATATTAATTCTGCAGAAGAGATTGTATAAGAAATATGTTTGGTCACCAATTTCTTGCCTTCAAAATTTCTTTCCAAGCAGTAAAATGATATGTTTTTATTAAAACTTTTCAAATTGATTCCTTAGATAGGTACCTAACAGAAACCCATTATGATCATAAGGATTTATTTGCATAAGATCCTACAATTTCTGATCAAACAAGCATTATTCCAATCTCTCGAATTCGCAGATTCAGCCTCATCTTTCGGGTCTGCAGATGTTATCCCAATTTACTATATGTAGTGCCTTACCATCCGCACTGCCCCAAGAAGTTCTTAAATAGTCTTTCAATATCCTGAAGAAGTCCAACAGGCAAAAGAAATGTATTAGACCAATAAATAAAGTAAGAGAATAACACCGATCGGATGAGTTCAAGTCGCCCTACTTTAGAAAGAAGTCTAGTTTTCCAAGAGGAAATTCTACTCTTTATTTTTTGTAGGATAGGCTGATAATGGATTTTGTGAATGCCAGTGGATATGAGTGGGAGACCCAAATAAGGAACCGGCATACCTCCTACGATAACCCCCAACGTTTGCATAATAAAGTCTTTATCTGCAATACAAGGACCTATATAAACTTTACTTTTTGCATGATTGAGCTAAAGGCCAGAAACCAAACCAAAATCTTTCAGAATAGCAGCCAAATTTCTCACTGAAGTAGAGTCATTATAAGAAATAAATATAATAAGATCATCTACAAATATTACAAATGTTATGTGACATATATGAAGAGAACTAAAGATACCTTAATACCGCCAAAGAATGACTACCTCCTCTAACATACAGCTGAGTCCTTCCATTATAATTGTGAAAAGATACGAAGAAAGTTGATCTCCTTGTCGAATGTCATTCGTGCTTCCAAAAAAACCAATAGGGGAATTTTGGAGTTTCCAAATAGCATTGAATCCAATTAACCCATTGTTGAGAGAAGTTCATACTGAGGAGCATCTCAGATGAAGTGTCGATTAACTGAATCAAATGCTTTTCATAAGTCATCCTTAAAACAGATTTTTGTCCTCTTGATTTGGAATGCAAATCCTGAATGTCATTAGCAAGAAGAATATGATGTATACTCCCTTTAATGAAAGTAGCCAGGGACTAATGATCTTGCATATAATATGTCGATTCGATCCGCAAGCAACTTGGATATGATCTTGTAAGTAAAGTTACATAATGAAATGGGCCTGTAATGCTCTAGTGAATCAGCCTGATTCTTCGGAACTAAAGAAATAAATTACAATTTATCTTTAAGAATATATTCAAGAGAAAATGTCATAAGCTTTAATCACGCCATCACCAATGATAAGCCATGCAATTTGATAAAATTCAGCCGAAATCCATCCGACTAGGGCTTTGTGCTTCGTGACTTAAAACAACTCTTACAATTTCTTCATCCGTAATTGGTGCATTGAGAATCGCGATGGCATCCGAATCAAGCTTTCTAGTAGGTTCTAATATTATTAGGTTGCTCCTCTTGATTGAGTAGAGTAAAAATTGTTCAGGTGTGCTTTAACCTCATCCAAGTTCGTAATAAGATTATCACGTTATCTTTATATTTCTTGATGCGTTAATGGCCTTTCTAGCAGCAATGGCAGCATAGAAAACTTAGTGTTGGAATACCTAGAGTAAGCCAAGTGCCGAGATTTGTTTGCAAAACTTTCCTCCTGCTTTATGGCTTGCATGAACTGATGCCCGCTTCTGCCTTTACAAATAAGATTCTCAAAGGGGCCGAGATGCACTCTTGTTGCACTGCCATTAGCTCCTTTTTGCTTAATTTAACTCGGTGTTAATATTGCCAAAGATGTTTGTATTCCACTTCTTAAGTGCTGCTTACAGGCTTTAGCTTCCACAAAAATGTACTGAGGGGAACCATGCAAGAATATTCCAAGTGATCTGATAATCTCAAAGAACTAAGGATGAGTACTCCATATGTTAAAGAATCTAAATGGTTTCTCTTGTTGCTTGTCTATGGTATATACATCAAGAGTGATCGGAGAATAACTGAAACACCATACTATGAATCAGATAAATCGTTAGCCATGCATGATTAATCAAACATCCGCGTCCTCGCACATCATTGATTCATCCGATTCTTCGCGACGTTTCTTATGTTTTATTGCCCAATTAGCGGTTGACCATCGCAACCCCGATATCCTTGGCGTAACACGCTCTTCTTAGCCCGATGCCCAATGTTGCCAATATGTCAATCAAATGCTCGACATCCAATATCCCATGTGATCACCGATGCAACGCCAATAGTGTCGATCCTAACTTAATCGATAGTAGATCTGCGTCACTCAAAACGTAGTAAACCACAAAACACAATCAATTAGTTTCATCATCAAAATCCGAGATTCAACATCGAGTTCCCTTATTTGAGTAATCGCTCTGTATTTATCGTAATTTAAGGGAATCAGCTCCTCGCTGCTCGACATGACTCCCAAATCTATAATGAACTTCTTCATCCAGATTCCCTCCTTTGTTACCTCTATTGTAACAATGTATTCCGCCTCTATGGTCGAAAAGTCACAGAGTGTCTTGCTTAACTCTTCCAAGATATCGCTCCCATTCAGTTGAACATACATTAGACTTGCTATCATTGACATCACTGAATCAGTCAGTCAATGAGGCTACTATCTCCATATACCAGTAAAAGATCCTTGGTCCTTCTCAAGTACTTAAGGATATATTTTACTATTTTCTAGTGCTCTAAGCCTGGATCTGCTTGATACCTGCTTGTGACACTCAAAACAGGTGCTATATCAAGCCTAGTACATAGTATAGCATACCTGATAGATCATATCGCTAAGGTATATGGTATCATATCCATGTGTGCCCTTTCTTCAAGAGTCTTTGAGGATATACTCATAGAAAGTGATATCCCATATCTCATTGGTATGAGATCTCTCTTGAAATTTTTCATGCCAAACTTTTTGACAATTGTGTCTATGTACACCGACAAGCTACATCCTCTTGGATCTATCTCTATAGATCCATCAATGATGTTTCCCCTAAGTCTTCATAAAGAAGTGCCTAGATAGTCAAGTCTTTACTGTGGAGAGCATTCTTGCAACATTTCCAATGATCATGATGTCATCCACATATAATACCAAAAAGGTGATAGTGTTCCCACTTACCTTCTTATACACACAAGGCTTATCTTCGTTCTTAACGAAGTCATAAGATCTGATTGCCTCATCAAATCTTATGTTTCATTAAGCTTGCTTCCATCCATAAATTGACCTAAACAATCTGAACACCTTATCTGGGTTATCGCAGACAAGAATCTGCTATATTATACATCGAGGTCGCATGAGGAATATGATTTTGATGTCCATCTGCTAGATCTCATAATCATAGTGTGCTACAATAGCCAATAGAATTCGAATGGATTTTAGCATGGCTACACGTGAGAAAATTTTATCATAGCCAACACCTTGCCTTTGACGATACCCCTTAGCCACTAGCCTTGTTTTATAGGTCTCTACCTTTCCATCTACTCCAATCTTCTTTTAAAGATCCACTTGTAGCCAATGGGTACAATACCCTTGGGTGCATCAACTAGGTTCTAAACCTTGTTGGAGTACATGGAATCCATTTCTGAATTCATGACTTTTTACCATTTTTCGGAGTCTATGCTCATAATAGCCTCCTCGTAGGTCTGAGGATCAATATCCTCAACATCCTCTCATCTGATATGTCCCACATATCTCTCAAGAGGATGGGATACTCTACCGGACCTACGTAAAGTTGGAACTTGTGCGCTAGGTATCTGAATAAATTCTGGCTGTGGAATGGTGCTTGATCTAGGTTCTCCAACCTTGCTCAACTCTATCATGCTCTAACTGTCTCCACCAAGAATGTGTTCCTTCTCAAGGAACATTGCTCTCTTGGCTACAAAAATCTTTTGGTCCTCAAGATGATAGAAATAATACCCACAAGTTTTCTTGGGGTATCCCACGAACTTGCACCGTTCTGTCTTGGATTCCAACTTATCGGGGTTGTGTCTATTGACGTGGGTAGGGCAGCCCCAAATCGTAACAACCTTAAGATCGAGCTTCTTCCCATTCCATATCTCATATAGAGTAGATATTACTAACTTAGTTGGAATTCTGTTCAGAAGGTAAGCTATGGTCTCTAAGGCATATCCCCAGAATGAGATGGGTAGGTCGGCGAAACTCATCATTAAACGCACCATATCTAATAATGTGCGATTCCTCCTTTCTGATACACCATTAAGTTGTGGTGTATAAGGAGGTGTCCATTGGGATAAAATCCCATAATCTTTAAGGAACTGAGTGAACTCTGTACTCAAGTACTCACCTCCTCGATCTGATCGAAGGGTTTTAATACTCTTCCTATCTAGTTCTCCACTTCATTCTTATATTCCCTGAATTTCTCAAAAGCCTAAGACTTGTACCTCATCAAGTACATATGTCCGTATCTTAAGAAATCATTAGTGAAAGTAATGAAGCAGGAGTAACCACCTATGGCATGAGTCAACATGGGACCACATACATCACTATGTATGAGTTCCAGTAACTCAATGGCTCTCTCTTTAGTTCCACTAAATGAAGAGTTAATCATCTTTCCCCGAAGGCAAGGTTCACAAGTTGTATATGACTCAAAGTCAAATGGATCTAGATATCCATTCTTCAGCAACTTTTGAATCCTTCCCTCATGGATGTGACCTAGCCTATAATACCACAGATATGCATTATTCATCTCTTCTCGTTTTCTCTTAGACTCACTTATACTCATGATATGTGGGGCTGTATCTAGCATAAATAAACCATTATGTAATATTCCTCTCGTGATGATCTCATCATCAATTGCTATTGAATAACCATTATTCTCAAAAACTAATTTATATTCATTAACTGTCAAACATGAAATGGAAATAATATTTTTGATAATAGAAGGAATATAATAGCATGCATTTAATGCAATAATAGCTCCACCAAGTTGATGTAAGATGACCTTACCAACAGCCACTACAGCAACCTTTGCTCCATTGCTCATCTTAAGGTCTATCTTGTCTCTCTTCAATCTCTTAGGTCCTGCTAGAACGTTCAACGAATTGCAGATATGATAAGCACTCCCGGTATCCAATACCCATGTGTTATCATAAGATTCTGACAAATGGAGACTGATCATGAATGTACCTGAAGCTTCTCCAAGCTTCTGTTTCACCCTCTCTGCAAGGTACTCTTTGTAGTTCCTCTTCCAGTGCCCATCTTTGTCGTAGTGGAAGCACTGGCCTTTGTCCTTTGTTGGGTCTTTCTTAGCAACCTTTGCCTTACCCATTTTGCCTTTGCTCTTGCCCTTCTTAAGGGACTTCTCAGCCTTCCTTTTCTTTCTAGTCTCACCAGCATAGAGAACTGGCTTCTCTTTCTTGATGGTGCTCTCTACTTCTCTCAATATATTGAGGAGCTTTGGGAGGGTCACCTCAAGTTTGTTCATATTAAAATTCATTATGAACTGAGAAAAGGAATCTGGTAGGGACTGAAGCACAAGATCCACACACAGTTATCCTCTAAGACCATTCTTAGACCTGTGAGTTTCTCGATCCACTCAATCATCTTAAGGACATGGTTCTGAACCGATGTCCCCTCAGTCATCCTAGAATAGAAAAGACTCTTTGATATCTCATATCACTGAGTTCTTCCCTATTCCTCAAACAGTTTACGGAGATGCATGAGTACAGAATTAGCATCCATATTTTTTATGCTGTCTCTGCAACTCAGTAGTCATAGAGGCCAACATATAACATTGAGCAAGAGTGGAATTATCTATGTACTTCACATAACGGGCGATCTCATCCTCGCTTACCCCTTCATCAAGCGTAGAGATTACTGTATGAAGGACGTACATAATTTTCTCTACCGTGAGAACTATTCTCAGATTGTGAAGTGATAGAACCTCAGAGGAATTCTATGGAGATTGATCTTTAAGGGGGATCAACCCTTGGAATGCTATAGGGGTTCCACCCTCCAAGTAGCCTAGTGGCTGTAATTGTAGATTGATCTTTCCTATTCCAAAGAGGTGGAGGCTATAAGCTTATATAGAGCTCTAAACCCTAGTCCTGGAGGCTGCTTCCTAAGTGAAGTACCCAATTTACCCTCAACTTTAGCCGACCGGCCCAGTAATAAGGGGGGCGGTGGCTAAGAGGTCCAATAGCCCAAATATAAACCCTAGTCTCTCTTCTTTATAGGATAGAGACGGCTATGTGGGATTTATTACACTCATAGGGTTTTTATTAGCTGCTACTTGGTTGAGTAGGACCCAACCTGCTAGGGTCTTATCAATCCCGCCTTCTTCCAATCAGCCTTGTCCTTAAGGCTGAGGTTCCATGAATTCAGGGAACCAGGTCTTTAGCTCCTCATATGATTCCCATGTGACGTCTTCGGGTGGTAAATTATTCCAATGCACTAGTACTTCAGTAGAGGGATGTCGGCGACGCATGATGATTTTGCGATCGAGAATGGCTTGCGGCTGGGCTTGGATATATCCATCATTAGTGGTATTAGGCAGTTGAATCTGGGGTGACTCGTGTTCTCCCAACTTGGGCTTCAAACATGACACATGGAAGACAGGGTGAATTTTGGCATCCTCAAGCAATTTAAGTCTATACGCCATAGCTCCAATACATTCGGCGATTTGATAAGGCCCATAAAAACGTGGAGATAACTTCATGGAGGCTCGTGTGATGATGGATAGTTGCTTGTATGGCTGTAGGCGAGAATAAACCCAGTCTCCTACTAAAAATTCTCTTTCACTTCTTTGTGTGTCAACTTGCTGCTTCATTTTAGCTTGAGCAATAGAGAGATTATCCTTTAGCAACTATAGGAGTTTGTCCTTGTCAATTAAATTTTGGTTGATCTGATCTACCATATCCGAGCCAATTACATACTTTGGAATCACAGGAGTCGACCGACCATATAATGCTTCATATGGGGTACATTTTGTAGATGAATGATATGTAGTATTATATCACCATTCAGCCCAAGGGAGTCATTTCATCCCCTCCTTTGGCCGATCACTAGTAAAACATCAAAGGTATGTCTCTAAACACCTATTCACCACTTTTGTTTGGCAGTTAGTTTATGAATAATATGTTGTGCTCATCTTGAGTTTAGTGTCCTGCAACTGAAATAACTTGGTCCAAAATTTACTAGTGAAGACCCTGTCACGATCACTTACAATGGACCTTGACATCCCATGTAGTTTAACAATATTTTTTATGAAAACCTGAGCAATACTAATAGTAGTGTAGGGATTTCGCATAGTACAAAAATGAGCATATTTCGTAAGTCGATCAACCACCACAAGGATTGTGCTTTTACCTTTAGAAGGTGGCAGCCCTTCGATGAAGTCCATGGAGATGTCAGTCCACACCAAGTCTGGTATGGGTAGTGGTTGTAGTTTCCCTAGACTTGCCACTGTTTCACCTTTTTGCTGTTGACATACATCACATTGTGCTATGTATTCAGAAATAATTTTTTTCATCCCTTTCCAATAAAAGTTTTGCTTCACTCTTTTGTAGGTTCTTAGAAATCTGGAGTGCCCTGCTAAAGGTGTAGAGTGCATTTTGTGCAGGATAATTTTGATGCAAGGGGAGTTTGGTATAAGCACAATACGACCTTTATAGCGTAGATCCCTCGAATCCCAAGTATAGTGAGCTATTGCGCTTGGATCCTCCTCTAATTTTTTTATGATATTGCTGGTTTCTGGATCCTTCTTCCATTCCTCCCTAATGCTCTTGAGGAAGTTGGTGGTAGGAAGAGAGATGGCTGAAAATTCAGCTTGCTGAGGAGCCGTGAGAGTGCATCTGCAACAACGTTTTCTTTCCCCTTTTGTAAATAATTTCATAATCAAATCCTAGAAGTTTGGTTACCCATTTTTGCTGCTCCGGGGATGATATCTTCTACTCCAAAAAGTACTTAAGGCTTCTATGGTCGATTTTAATCTGAAATCGTCGGCCAATCAGGTAGGGTCTCCACTTTGTTACTGCGTGCACAATGGCGAGCATCTCCTTATCATAGATAGACATTTTTTGATGGGAGGGAGACAACGCCTTGCTGGTGTATGCGAGTGGTCGACCATCTTGCATGAGAATGGCTCCAATTCCAACTCCAGATGCATCGGCCTCAATGATGAAGGGTCGGCTGAAATCTGGTAGCGCTAGCACCGGTGTCATCGTCATGGCTGCCTTAAGTCTGTCGAAGGCAGCGGAGGCTTTGTTTGACCATTGGAAGGCATCTTTTTTCAGTAGAGAAGTGAGGGGGGCACTAATCTTCCCATAGTCCTTCATGAATTTTTGATAGTAGCCCGTTAGTCCAAGGAACCCACGCAGCAATTTCACATTTGTAGGTTTCGGCCAGCCTTGTGATGCGAATTGGTTCGCAAAAGAATAAGGATTGCGGTTTTATTGTGCCACGAGCAAGAGGATCGATAGGTTGATCTTGGATACAGGTTAAACCACCACCAAAGATCGATAGAACGGGATCACCACCAAACTTGGATACAGATACCACCACCAAGCAAGGATACAGATTCCCAAGAGGCTCACCACACTCGGAATCCACCAAGTGATACAGATGCCTTAATGCAAGAAACTTGCAAAAGAGATTAACTCTCAATATTCATTCAACCACCCTTACAAATGAGAATATGTCTCATTATATAGAAACTAGATTCAAAAACAACTTGAGAACTACCCAAACAATAAAGACTAACAAGACTAACAACACTAACAACACTAACAATACTAACAACACTAACAATACTAACAAGTCTAACAAACTAGACTAACAAGTCTAACAAACTTAGTTTACTAACAATAACCAGTAAATATCTACTTCGAAAGAATATTAAATCACTTAGTAATCTCGGATGCTCCATCACCAATAAGCTGAATATGTCACAAATTAATTCCACATAAGCATAGTGACAAGTGGCGCATGAGGAGAATTCAGCATGTTGCAATTTGGTGTAGCGCCATTCAGCAAAGTGTTGAACCGAAATGCATCATCCTCCCTTTGCTGGAAAAGATTTGTCCTCAAATCTTCAGGTTCTTTGTCTTCCTCAAATGGAGATAGGTCTTGAACATTGAATGTTGCTGAGACATGGGACTCACCAGGAAGATCGATCTTGTAGGCGTTGTCATTGACTCTTTCTAATACCTTGAAGGGACCTTCAGCTCTAGGCATCAACTTGGACTTGCGTTTGGAGGGGAACCTCTCCTTTGAAATGAATCCAAACTAAATCTCAGGCGAAAGATAACAGCTCGCCTATTCTTGTTTGCCTTCCTTTCATAAATCTCATTTTGCTTCGCAATTTGAGATTTAATCTTCTCATGTAACTCCTTTATTACCTTGGCTCGCTGGTTAGCTTCTTTGTGCACCAAATCCTTGCTAGGCAAAGGTAGCAAATCGATGGGAGTAAGTGGATTGATGCCATACACAGCTTCAAATGGTGAACATCTTGTAGTGCGACTTGGAACTCTATTGTATGCAAACTCGGCATGAGCAAGCTTCAAGTCCCAATCCTTCTGATTTTTGGACACTAAAGTTCTCAATATAGCTCCCATAGTACGGTTGACAACCGGTTTGTCCATCTGTTTGAGGATGACAAGAAGTGCTGAACAGAAGCCGTACCAAGCTTACTCCATAATGTCTTCCAAAATCCACTTAGGAACTTGCTGTCCCTATCCGAAACAATGGTGCGAGGAACTCCATGAAGTCGAATGATCTCACGGAAGTACAAATCAGCAATGTGAATAGCATCGTCGGTCTTATGGCAAGGCACAAAATGAGCCATCTTTGAAAACCGATCGACAACCACCATAATAGCATCTTTTTGTCTTTGAGTCCTTGGTAAACCAAGAACGAAATCCATGCTTACACTTCCCAAGGAACCTCAGGAATTGGCAATGGCGTGTATAATCCTTGTGGAAGAACATGACTCTTGGCTTTGTGACAAGTGACACACCGCCTAAGGATTCTTTGAACATCTCTTGCCATCTTTGGCCAGTGAAAGTGCTCTTGTAATAGAGTCAAAGTCTTGTTAACGCCAAAGTGGCCAGCAATTCCACCTCCATGGACTTCTCTAATCAACAACTCCTCGTTGAACTAATGCACAACTTGTTGTCCTTGAAGAAAACCTTCTTGGACATGGAAATGATCCACAGCACCTTTTGACATGCTGCAAATATAGAATTAAAGTCCACATCATCCGCATAGAGTTCTTTTATTACCTCGAAGCCGATAAGCTTGGAATCCATCAAGGAGAGCAAAGAATGTCTCGCGATAGTGCATCGGCGACAACATTGGATTTTCCTGCTTTATGCTTGATCATGAAGGAGTAGGATTGAAGATATTCAACCCATTTGGCATGCCTCTTATTCAGCTTGTGTTGGCCATTGATGAACTTCAAAGCTTCATGATCCGAATGCAAGACAAACTCCTAGGCAATAAATAGTGGCTCCAATGTTCTAATGCACGAATGATTGCATAGAATTCTTTATCATAAGTGGAGTAATTCAGCCTGGAACCATTAAGCTTTTAAAATAAGCAAGTGGTCGGCCATGTTGAAGTAATACTCCTCCAATCCCAACACGGAAGCATCACACTCTACTTCAAAGAGCTTTTCAAAATCAGGAAGTGCAAGCACCGGGGCCTCACACAACTTCAGTTTAATGGTTTCAAAGCTTTGCTGCGCTTGATGTCCACTCAAATGTTTCTCCTTTCAAGCAATCAGTAAGTGGAGCAATAATGGTGCTGAAATTTTTAATGAAGCGCCTATAGAAAGAAGCCAAACCGTGAAAACTCCTTACATCATGAACAGATTGGGAGTTGGCCAGGATTGGATTGCTTCAACCTTGCTCCACTTTGATGCCTTCACTTGAGATGACATATCCCAGGAATACATCTCTAGAAGTAAAGAAATGGCACTTCTTGAGATTGCCAAATAGTTGCTGAATGCGCAACTCTTCAAATAGCTTCTTCAAGTGCTGCAAGTGTTCTTCATCTCGGCTATAGACAAGGATGTCATCAAAGTAGACAACAATGAATTTCCCAATAAAAGGCCTTAGAACATGATTCATTAGCCTCATGAATGTGCTAGGAGCATTAGACAAACCGAATGGCATAACAAGCCACTCATAGAGACCTCCTTTGGTCTTGAATGCCGTTTTCCATTCATCTCCTTCCTTCATGCGAATCTGATGGTAACCACTCCGGAGATCTACCTTGGAAAAAATAGTGGCACCATGCAATTCATCTAGCATATCATCAAGCCGAGGAATAGGATAGCGGTACTTTACCGTTATCTTGTTGATAACGACTATCCATGCACATTCTCCATGAGCCATCTTTCTTTGGAACTAGAATGGCTGGAGCAGACAAGGACTCAAGCTTTCTTGGACATAGCCTCTAGACACCAACTCATCAACTTGTCGCTGAAGCTCTCTAGTCTCCTCCGGGTTACACCTATAAGCTGGTTTGTTGGGCAATGGTGCTCCGGGCATTAAGTCAATTTGATGCTGAATCTCTCTCTTTAGGCAAGCCGAATGGCAATTCTTTAGGAAGACATCAGCAAATTCATTCAGCAATGGTTTCACCAAAGGGTGAATTAAATCTTCATGGACCGCATTTGCTTCAAGCAAGAGCAATGCAAACAGTTGCCTCTTCTTCAAACAAGTCTCTCGAAGTTCGGCTTTGCTCAAAAGCGGCCAGCAACTCCATTCTTCTTATGTTGACCACAATCAGCAAGACTTGGAGATAATGGGGTAAGAGTGATCTTCTTCTGCCCCAGAAGGATGGAATAGGTGTTCTTGAAGCCATCATGCATAGCCCTGCGATCATATTGCCATGGTCTTCCAAGCAACAAGTGACATGCATCCATAGGGATCACATCACAAGTAATTTCATCTTGATAATGCTTCCCAATCGAAAATGAGATTAAGGCTTGTTTAGTTACCTTAACATCACTTTCCTTGTTCAGCCATTGAAGTTTGTAAGGTTGAGGATGTGTGATTGTTGGCAAACTCAGCTTCTCAATCATAATTGCTGAAGCATCGTTAGTGCAACTTCCACTATCAACAATAACATGGCATACCTTTCCCTTGATCGTACACCGTGTTTGGAAAAGGTTCTCCTTTGTTCCTCCATAGCCACCAAGTTGGCATTCAGTGCCTTGCGAATCACCAGGAGTTCGCCATCATCAGGATGTTCCACATGCTCTTCTCCTTCTTCAGAATCCCAAATCGGTTCATCCTCTTCAAAATTTGGTTCTTCAACCTCTTTGAGGGTGATAGTGCGCCGATTAGGACATTCGGAAGCAATATGCCCAAAACCTTGGCATTTGAAGCATCGTCTCTCCTTGGAGGTTGTCACGGGCTGGGAATCAACTTTGGTTTTATCCTTCCTTGCTGTAGTCTTCTCAGCTTGAAAGAAGTGCTCCCTTTGCTGGAAGAAGCCCTCTTCTCAAATGGCTTGTAGGACGACCTCTTGGAAGAGTCTTGCTGCTTCTCCACCTTGTTTGCTAGCTTGCATACATCATTTAAGCTCCAATAGGGTTGTAAATCCACCAAATCAGCAATTGGTTTCTTTAAACCACCCAGATAACGTGCAATGGTTTGCTCATGGGATTCAGTAACATCACACTTAATCATGAGTTGTTCAAACTCACGAGTGTACTCTTCAACATTCAAGTCATTCTGTTTTAGAGTATGGAGTTTTAAGAACATATCTTGCCTGTAATTTTAGCACGAATCTCCTTCTCATCTCCCTTTTCATCTTCTTCCACGTTCGGATCTTGCTCTTCCCTTCTCTATGCGAGCTTTAAGATTCTCCCACCATAGGCTCGCGTAATGGCGCAACTTCAAAGCTGCAACCTTCACTTTCTTTTCCTCCGAATAGTCTTTAAATTCAAAGACTCTCTCCATGGTGTGTAGCCAATCAATGAAGTCATCAGGTGAAAGTTTACCTTCAAACTCCGGAATCTCCACTTTGACATCGATTTATTCTTGTGATGATTGAATCTGTGATGCCTCCTCCTTGAGACTCCTCACCACTTGAGTTCTCACGGAAAGGATTCTCCTCATCATCACCAGAACTAGCATGAGGCGATGTTGCTCCTCTTTGATTTAAAGCTGCTCCATTTGGCGTCTCAAATCAGCAATCTCTCGCTCCATTCGCATAGAACGAGCTTGTTCAAATGTCAAACCACGCTGGAACTCGTCGGCCATGTGTATAGTGAAGATGGGGTTTGGGTATGTAAGTGTTTAGGGGAATGAAGATGGTGTATAGAAGAAATGCACAAAAGGAACCGCGTTTCCACAGACGGCGCCAAATGATGCGATTGGTTCGCAAAAGAATAAGGATTGCGGTTTTATTGTGCCACGAGCAAGAGGATCGATAGGTTGATCTTGGATACAGGTTAAACCACCACCAAAGATCGATAGAACGGGATCACCACCAAACTTGGATACAGATACCACCACCAAGCAAGGATACAGATTCCCAAGAGGCTCACCACACTTAATCCACCAAGTGATACAGATGCCTTAATGCAAGAAACTTGCAAAGAGATTAACTCTCAATATTCATTCAACCACCCTTACAAATGAGAATATGTCTCATTATATAGAAACTAGATTCAAAAACAACTTGAGAACTACCCAAACAATAAAGACTAACAAGACTAACAACACTAACAATACTAACAAGCCTAACAAACTAGACTAATAACACTAACAATACTAACAAGTCTAACAAACTTAGTTTACTAACAATAACCAGTAAATATCTACTTCGAAAGAATATTAAATCACTTAGTAATCTCGGATGCTCCCGCATCACCAATAAGCTGAATATGTCACAAATTAATTCCACATAAGCATAGTGACAAGTGGCGCATGAGGAGAATTCAGCATGTTGCAATTTGGTGTAGCGCCATTCAGCAAAGTGTTGAACCGAAATGCTTCACTTGCATTGCTTCGATTTTTATTGGGTCTACGACCACTCCTTCTTCTGATATTATATGCCCAAGGTACTCTATTTTTTGCTGAAGAAAGCTACACTTTGATAGCTTAACAAAAAGAGTATTCTCCCGAAGGATCGTCAGAACAATTTGTAAGTGCTGAAAGTGAGTCTCAAGAGAAGGGTTATAAATGATAATATCATCGAAAAATACCAGCACAAATTTATGAAGAAAGCTCCGAAAAATATCGTTCATGAGACTTTGGAAGATTGAAGGAGCATTAGTGAGTCCAAAGGACATTACCAAGAATTCATAATGGCTGTTATGAGTGCGAAAAGTAGTTTTTGGGATGTCGCCTTCACATATACCTGAATTTAGTGGTAACCGGATCAGAGGTCCAACTTCGTGAAGACTCAAGCTCCTTTTAATTCATCAAGAAGTTTATCCACCACTGGTATTGGGTACTTATCCCTGACGGTGATGTCATTTAGAGCTCGGTAGTCGATGCACGTCCGCCAAGTTCCATCTTTCTTGTGCACAAGTAGCACCGGTGAGGAGTTGGGGCTACAGCTTGGCCAAATTACCCTTGTTTCAAGCATTTCCTGCACGATCTTCTCAATTTCATCCTTCTGGAGGTGAGGATAGTAGTAAGGTCGAGTGTTTGCTGGTGGTTTGCTCGGAAGGATTGAAATTCGGTAGTCATGTTGCCGAGTAGGAGGAAGACCATATAGTTCAGCAAAAATATCGTCAAATTCAACAAGAAGTAGGGTGAGATTTTGATCTTTAATTTCTATTTTCTTCCCCTCTGGTTGCTGCTGGAGATGCATAAGAAAGCCACCATTTATCTTGTGCAAAACTTTCTCCATTTATTGGGTTGAAATGGTGGTTACGTTGCTTCTACACTTCTCGCGTAGGATGACCTGTTTACCTTTGCAATAGAATTTCATAATCAATTTGGAAAAGTTTCAAGAGATGTCACCTAGCGTCGTCAGCCATTCTATGCCCAGCACAGCCTCATAATCATCAATTGGTAGGAGGAAGAAGTCGGCAACAATTTCTTGGTTCTGCAGTAATAGTTTCACTTGCGGGCATCTTTGGTCGCATTTTAGGATTTGACCGTCGGTGACCTTTACGTCAAACTTGCTGCAACCTTCGATATGGAGTGTCATCCGAGCAGCAACCTTACTGTTTAGAAAGTTATTAGTGCTACCGTATAGATGAGAATGGTGATCGGTTGTTGTTTGAGCAGGCTTCCAACTTTCATCGTTTGTGGATTTGAGTAGCCAGCTAGTGCATGTACCATAAAGTCGATCGATTGTGGCTCTTCTTCCATATCTTCTTCCTCATGTTCAAGACTCTCTTCTGGCTGTACACTGATCTTTTCTTCCACTGGTTCAATCACAAGAAGTCTACCTTTTTTATAGTGATGCTCGTAGCTCCACGGCTCGTCACAATGCCAACATAACCCCTTGGCAGATCGGTCTCGAAGCTCTTCTCTTGTCAACCTTTTTGGTGCAGGAGCTCAGTTGATAGTAGGGGGAGTTGAGAGTTTCAATATTGCTGGTCGGGGAGCGACCCTAGTCTTTCGGGCTTCATGGTTCAATCACTCCTCCTGAAGTCGTGCCAAAGAGATGGCTGCCATAAGCGTGTACGGTTGTTGCGCTTTAATTTCTTCCTGGATCTCCGACTTCAAGCCCTCAATAAATGTTCCCAATAACTATTTTTCAGACCAATCATGAGTTTAATTAGATAACTTTTCAAACCTGGTTTGATACTCCTGAATGGTGGAAGTTTGTTGGATCTTCGCTAGTTACCCGTCGATGTTCTCGTAATCGGTTGGTCCGAAGCGGATCAGTAGTCCTTCTTTGAATTGTCGCCATGAGAGGACTCCATGAGTGTGTTCAAACCAATCAAACCATTGTATGGCATTCCCTTCAAAATGTATAGCCATAATTTCTACCATAGATGCATCTGTAGTTTTGTGATACCAAAAATATCGATCCGCGCATGAGATCCAAACAATCGGGTCTCCTTCTTCCCATCTAGGGAAGTCCACCCTTATGCATGGATAATAAGGATCGGTCATAAAGCCTCCCCTCTCCTGGAGGTCATCTCTTTGATCAGAGCTCTCTCCTTGATGTGATTTCTTTGGGCTCGGTGGTCGACCCAAACTGAGTTCGACAAAGAGAGTCCAAAACTATAGTGAAATCGCTTGTAAACTTTGAGAGTTCACCTCTACCAATTCCAAGTGTTAGAAACTTGTATAAGAAGACTGAGCAACCTGTAAAGAGTTCTAAAAAAGGGTGATTGATCTTGATCTTTGTCCTTGAAGAAAGATCAATTGTGGAAGCCAATGACCTCATCGGAGGAGGTATCGGGAGTGACGTAGGTTGGATAATCGAACTACTATAAATTGGTGTGTTCTCTTCTTGTTGTGCACTTTTCTTTTACTACTTATCTTCTTTACTTAATTGTAACTAGCCTACTTCTTCTCAACCCACTTACGAATGTATTTAAAGTTAAATGTGTTTTCCAAAACGTGTTTTCGTCAATCAAAATATTTTTACTAAAATGGTTTTTTGAAATCAACGTTTTTAACTACTGCACTAATTCACACACACCCTTCCACCCTCCCCCCAAGTATCGAACGTGATCTTAACACCTTTGTCATCAACAAAAGGGAGAAATATGCAAGTTTTTACTTATCTTTGAAATGTATAAGCTACTGCTTTTCTCTCCCCCTTCGTCATCACAAAAAAGAGAAAGATACCATGGTTTCGTAGTGCTATTTTCTTCATTTACATCAATGTGTCAATTATACAACTATTTTGATATCACATAAGAATAATAATATAAAAAATAAGTTCAAGTCACGAGAGATCAATTTGATAATGAGGTATATAAGTCATGAATACATAAACAGTGAGAAATTAATATAATAATCCATTTGAATGAATCTCCTTTTAAAAAATATATGAGAAAACTTCATGCATTTGAAGGATTCAACATACCTAATTCTCTTCTAATAAAATTGAATTGTTCCTCATTCAATGGTTTAGTAAAAATATCTATTAATTGATGTTTTGTGTCAATGAAATATAAAGATATATCATGATTATTAATATGATCCCTAATAAAACAATGTCTAATATCAATATATTTTATTCTAGAGTGTTAAATAGGGTTCATTGTGAACAAATTGTACTAGTATTATCATATTTTTTAGGGGTTTTTTTAGGTATAGTCCATAATTTTCTAAGGTATTCTTCATCCAAATTACATATGCATAGCATGCACCTGCCACTATGTATTCAACCTCGGTTGCAAATAATATAACAGAATTTTATTTTTTGAAAGACCAAGAAACAAGTGCTTGACCTAGAACTGACATGTTTTAAAGGTATCTCTTCTATCTATTCTACATCCTACAAAGTCACCATCAACATATGCAATCAAATTAAAATTTTCAGATTTTAGATGTCATAATCCTAGATTAAGAGTTCCTTTTAAGTATTTAAAAATTTATTTAATAGCTTTATAATGAGATTGTTTAGGATTGGATTGAAATCTTGTATAAAGCCTAACACTAAACATTATATCAGGTCTAGTTGTAGTAAGATATAATAAGCTACCTATCATACCTCTATAAGTCTTTTGATCAAAGCATTCTCCTTCATTGTCCATATCTAATTTGGTAGAAATACTCATTGGTATATTAATAGCCTTAGCACTATCTATGTGAAACTATTTTAATAATTTCAAAGTATATTTCATTTAACTAATAAAAGTTTCATCACTTAGTTGCTTAATTTGCAATCCTAAGAAAAATGTCAATTCACCCATTAAACTCGTTTCAAATTCTTGGCTCATACTTTTGGCAAATGATTCATATAAAGATACATTTATAGAACCAAAAATAATTTCATCAATATAAATTTGAACAATAAAAAAAATATTTTTAAAATATTTAATAAATAATGTGGTATCAACCTTGCCTTTCAAAAAATTATTTTAAATACGAAAAGAACTAAGCCTCTCAAACCAAGCCCTGGGGGCTTTCTTCAACCCAAAGAGACCCTTAGATAACTTATAAATATGGTTTGAAAAAAGAATATCTTCAAATCTAGGTGGTTGCTCAACATAAACTTCTTTAAAAATAGAGCCATTAAGAAAAGCACTTTTAACATCCATTTGAAATAATTTAAAATTTTAAAGCATATGTAGGCAAAGAGTATCCATATGGCTTTAAGTCTTACCATAGGAGCGAAGGTTTTTTCATAGTCTATACCTTTTTCTTTGTTGAAACCTTTAGCAACTAATCTAGTCTTATTTCTAACCACTATATCTTATTCATCTTGCATATTCCTAAAGACCCATTTAGGGACAATCATAAGATGATCACTAGACCTAGGGACAAGTGTCCAAATTTTATTTTTTTTTAAATTAATTTAATTCTTCATGCACTGTAAAACCCCATGAGTCATCTTTGAGAGTATCGTCAATGTATTTAGGTTTAATTTGAGATAAAAAATAACATTTGCATAAAATTTTTTAAATAAAGAATGAGTTTGAAGACCTTTTAATATTTCGCTAATGATTAGCTCCTTAGGATATGCATCTACATATTTCTATTCCTTGGGTAAGGATTATTTGAAGTAGATATATCCAAGTTGCTTGGGAGAGGAGAATTCTCATTCAAATTCAATATATCAAATTTAAAATCATCATCAAAATTATTTTTCTTAAATTCAAGAGACTCATTAAAAATAACATGGATAGATTCCTCAATAACTAAAGTTCTCTTATTGAAAACTCGATAAGCTTTAAAAATAGAAGAATATAAAAGAAAAATGGCTTCGTCGGATTTTGCATCAAATTTTTCTAAGACATCCTTTTTATTTAAAATAAAATATTTACAACTAAAAACTTTAAAATATGAAATGTTAGGTCTTTTATTATTCCACAATTCATAAAGAGTTTTAGATAGTAGTGGTCTTATGAGAACCCTATTCATGACATAGCATGTTGTGTTAATGGCTTCGGCCTAAAAATATTTGGGTAGGCTATGTTCATTAAGCATAGTTCTTGTCATTTCTTGTGAACTCTTTTTTTTCTCTTAACAACTCTATTTTATTGTGAATTTCTTAAAGTTAAGAAATTATAGTCATACCCATTTGAATCATAAAATTCTTCAAAGTCATAAATTTTAAATTCACCACCATGATTGCCATGAATAGAAGAAATCATAAAAACTTTTTCATTTTGAACTTATTTGTAAAACTTGGTAAAAAATTTAAAACAATCACTTTAATATGCCAAGAGGTATGTCCAAGTATATCTACTATAATTATCAACAATCACAAAAGTATATTTACTACCTCTTAGACTTGTGATATCAATTGGTTTAAATAAATCCATATAAATTAATTATAACAGTCTAGAGGTACTCACTTTATTTTTAGGTTTAAAGTTACTCTTTATTTGTTTACCTAGTTGGCATGTATCACAAACTTTATCTTCGAAAGTTTTAATTCTAGGCATTCTTCTTTCAAGTTCTTTAGTTGCAATTTGTGAGATTAATTTCATACTTGTATGACCTAATTTCCTATACCAAAGTCATGCATCATCGCTTAAAACTGAAAAATAAGTTTCATCATGAAAATCATCATTATCGCTCCTTAAGGCAATCATAGATTTATTTTTATGTGGTATCTCTATAATGTAAGCATTAGATTCAAATTTAATATTATATCCCTTATCACATAATTGACTAATACTTAGTAAGATATGTTTTAATTCATCTACTAAGAGAATATCCTCCATCAAAAGATTTAATTTGTTACCTATACTTCCTTTGCCGATAATTTTTCCTTTGTTATTATCTCCAAAAGTGATATATCCCCGATTTTGACTAGTAAGCTTTAAGAAATACGTTAGATCTCCGGTCATATGCCTTAAGCATCCACTATCCAGATACCATTTCTTGCTCTTGGCTTTTGATTGGAGATATATTTATAAAAATGTAGGGTTTGCTTTAGATACCCATTTAACTTTGGGTCCTTCATAGTTAGATCTACCTTTCTTGACTTTTGGCATTAAATCATTTATAGTTCCTTTAGGAATCCAAACTAATTTATGCAAGTCATATTTTTTAAATGAACATGTATAAGCATAATAACCACATCTTCCGTAAAAAAATTATATTTAACTTTAAGGGGAACATGTTATGTGGGTCATTTTACAAATGTAATTAGCTTTTGTTGAGTGTTACCACTCATGAAGCCGATAACTTCATTTCTATGTATATAACCTTTGTTAGTAAGAATCATGTTTAATGATTTATTTTCAATTTTAAAATTTTCTAATGTTTATTGTAATAACATATTTTTCTTTTTGAATGAGTCTAACTCTTCACATTTAGTGCAAGATGTTAACAAGCAATTGTCATACTTATTTTTCAATTTATCAAATTCATTAGAGAGAGATTGATGCGTGCGTGGGCGAGTGACTCCGAACAGAAAACTTCAAGACTGCGTGATTTCTGAAAAAGGGGCGTAACCTTCTTCCAAGGTATAAAGGCCACGCCATCAACCAAGGATAAGGATCGAGATTTACGAAGTTCACCACCAAGGCCTAAAGATTCCACCAGCCAAGGATAAAGGACTTCGGGATAGGAGAAGCTCACCACCAAGGCCTAAAGATATCACCAGCCAAGGATAAAGAGCTTTTGGCTCACCACCAAGGAGTAATCCACGCTCCAAGGATAAAGAGACCGCAAGGAGTTATCCACTCTCCAAGATATTCACTCACGTGAGGAAGTCTCACAAAAGGAACTTTCATTCATTCCGAATCCCCTTACAAATGAGAATATGTCTCATTATATAGAGACTAGACTCAAAAACAATATGAGAACTACTCAAACAATAAAGTCTAACAAGACTAACAAACTAGTCTAACAAGACTAACAAGACTAACAAACTAGTCTAACAAGACTAACAAATATCTACTTCCAAAGATTATTAAATCACTTTGGAACTTATCCTTAATAACTCCCCTTTGATGTAGCATCAATCAGCAACGGATTTTGATATTGGTATCATCATCCTTTATTCCACCGAAGTAAATTGTAACCGAAGTTAGTTTTGGCATCAATAAGTACTGATAGTGTTTGTTTTGCCGAAGGAATCAACTTAGGACTTAAGGATTGATTAGTAATCTCGGATGCTCCCACATCATTCTCCCCGGGTTGTTTGAGATTTGTCCTCAAACTGACAAGTCATCATCGTCCAAGTAAGGAGAAAGATCACCTACATTAAAAGTTGCCGAAACTCCATATTCTCCAGGAAGAACAATCTTGTAAGCAATTTCGTCAATTCTCTCGATAACTTTAAACGGACCATCAGCTCTCGGCATGAGCATGTTCTTGCGTCGAGATGGAAATCTCTCCTTCCTTAAGTGAAGCCACACAAGATCATCCTTTTGAAATTGGGCCTTCTTCCGAAACTGATTTGCTTTCTTCTGGTAAGACTTATTGGCCTTCTCAATCTTTGATCGAATTTGCTCATGAAGCTTCTTCATCAACTCAGCTCTATCTTTGCCATCAAAGTTTACTTGAGAGTTAGATGGAATTGAAATCAATTCGATGGGTGTGAGAGGATTGATTCCATAAACAACTTCAAATGGTGATCGACCAGTAGTGTAACTTGGTGATCGGTTGTAAGCAAATTCAGCATGCAGCTTCAAATCCCAATCTTTCAAAGATTTACTCACCATGCAACGAAGAAGAGTGGTAAGAGTACGATTAGTTACCTCCGTTTGGCCATCGGTTTGAGGATGACAAGTAGTGCTGAATAAAAGTTTGGTACCAAGCATTCTCCATAGTGTCTTCCAGAAGTAGCTTAAGAACTTGGAATCACGATCCGACACAATGGTTTTCGGTACTCCATGGAGATGAGTAATCTCCTTGAAATATAAGTCAGCAACATGAGATGCATCATCGGTTTTGTGACATGGCACAAAATGAGCCATTTTAGAGAACCGATCGATAACCACCATGATGGTATCTTTTCCCCTTTGAGTTCTCGGTAGAGCCACATTGAAATCCATGCCAACATCTTCCCAGGGCTGCAATGGAACAGGAAGTGGAGTATACAACCCTTGATGGAATTGACTTTTTGCTCTTTGACAAGTTGCACACCTCGAGATAATAGCATGCACATCTCCATTCATCTTTGGCCAATAGAAATGTTCTTGAAGAACCTCAAGAGTTTTGTTAACTCCAAAATGACCAGCCATTCCACCACCATGTGCTTCTCGAATATATCCTCTGTCGATAAGTTCATCGACTTGTCTTTGCATTAAAACAAGTTCAAAAACTTCATACAAATGAATGCAATGTTTCGTTTGAACCCGGAAAGATTACATTTTAACTTTAAAGCATACGTAAGAAGATGAAGATGAAGTTGAGTAAATAAGGCAGCAAATGAAGATGGTTTGCAGCAAAGTAAGTTGTGAGAAAGTAAATGCAAACCAATTTATAGTGGTTTGGTCATCTGACCTACATTCACTTCCGAAGCCTTCTCCGATGAGGCTCCCAACTTCCACTAGCAAATCTTTTTGAAGGGGAAGGACCAAACACCCCACTTACAACCCTTTTATAAGAAGTTAATACTCTTACAAAGTTTTCAAAGAGAAAGAAGTAGTTGAACACAAGCTATTGAAAACTAGACTTTCCCAAGCCTTTTGCTCAATTTCTAACTCTCAAAGGGTTCACTTTCAGTTGAAAAAAGGGGGGTATTTATAGATTCAAAGAGGATTCAAATTTGAGCTCTAAATTTAAATTTTCTTTGAGCTTCCCAGTGCCAATGGTGCTATCGCCTATTAGAGGCGGTGCCACCGCCTGTTAATCGTCAGACTGATAGTGCACAAGCAGTACCACCGCCCAAGGCAAGCGGTGCTACCGCTTGTGCCTTCAAGCGCTGGGCGGTACTACCACCCTAGGCTAGGCGGTACCACCGCCCAACACTCGACTGTTGGGCAGTGCCACCGTCCAACATATTTCAGCCCACTGGTTTGGGTCGAAAACTCGACCCAAATCGGTCTAAAACAGCCCCAAATGGGCCCTAACTTAGTTTATATGATTAACACCTAATCCTAAACTAAATTATATGCTAACTACGAATTTAAAGATATTTTCTAAGCTATTACAAAGTCTAATAAGTCAAAGACTTCTTCGAGTGAGCTTCCGGTAAACTTCCGATGGTCTTCCGATGAACCCTCGGAAACCATTTTACGGACTCCTGGCAAGCTCCCGGACTTCACAATGATCTTGGCGAGTTCCACCAAGCTTCTTTGGCAAGCTTCGATCTTTCTTGGCAAGCTCTGCGAACTTCCGATGAACCTTCCGACGAACTTCTGAAAACCCTTCGGCAAGCTCCCTACTCATTCTCGGTCGGTTCCGACAACACTCCCAACGAATCTTCGGACTTCCGTCGAACTCTCAAACTCCCAATGATCCATCACACTTGTCTTCCGGCACTTTGTTTCACTTTACATCTTCATCGTCATCGTAGTTAATCCTGCACACACAAACAAAAACTCTACTTCGATCTAGACAGTTATTACAACACGAATTGACATTCAATTGCCTGGCATGTCATTGGTCGGTGCTTTGTCCGATCCTTCAGCACATCATCCTCTTTTGTGGTCCATTGCCTAATTGGTGGTTGACCTCCGTAACCCCGATATCTTTGGGGCAACACACTTTTCTTGGCCCGATGCCCAACGTCTGAAGCCTTCTACCGATTGTCATCCGAACCTCCGGCTCGACATCCAATATCCTGACGTGATCACCTCTAGCACAACGTCAATTCCTCCAGCGTCAACTATCTAATCCTAATCGATAGTAGACCTACGTAACTCAAAACACAGTTAAACAATAAATCATAATCAATTAGTTTCATCATCAAAATCTGAGATTCAACAGATTCCACACTTCATTCCTCTCAAATTGGTTCAATTCTTCTTGCATTGTGATAATCCAAGAATCATCTTTCAAGGCTTCGTCAATATACTTAGGTTCAATTTAAGAAAGGAAGGCGATGTTGGCATAAAAATTCTTAAAATAGGAATGAGTTTGAACCCCTTTTGATGTGTCTCCTATAATTAGCTCCTTTGGGTAGACATTTACATACTTCCATTCCTTATATAAGGAAATTTGGGAAGAAGATGCATCCAAGTTGCTATTTTAAGGAGAGGGTTCATTCAAATTCAAACTATCAAAACCAAGATCATCTTCAAAATCATTTTTTTTTAAATTTGAAAACTTCATTAAAAACTACATGAATAGACTCTTCTATAACCAAGATTCTTTTATTAAAAACACGAAAGACTTTAGAAATGGAAGAGTAACCAACAAAGTTGCCTTCATCAGATTTAGCATCGAATTTCCTAAGGCATCCTTTTCCTTCAAGATAAAGCATTTGCAACCGAAAACTTTAAAATAAGAAACATTTGGTTTTTTGTTATTCTATAATTCATAAGGGGTTTTGGATAGAGATGGTCTTACTAGAACCCTATTCATGACATAACAAGTCATATTAACGCCTTCGACCCAAAAGTATTTGGGTAAGTTATATTCATTTAACATGGTTCTTGCCATTTCTTATAAATTTCTATTTTTTCTTTCTACTACTCCATTTTGTTGAGGATTTCTTGGAGTAGAGAAGTTGTGGTTATATCCATTAGATTCTCAAAAATTTTAGAAGTCATTGTTTTGGAATTCACCACCATGATCACTCCGAGTGAATGAAATCATGAAACCCTTTTCGTTATGAGCAAGTTTATAAAATTTAGAAAAAATATTTAAAAAAATTACTTTTGTGAGCTAAGAAATAGGTCCAAGTGTATCTACTATAGTCATCTATAATGACAAATGCATATTTGCTATCTCCTAGACTCATTGTGTCAATTGGTCCAAATAAATCCATATGGATCAATTGTAATGGTCTAAAGGTGCTTATTTGATTATTTGATTTGAAACTAGTTTTTATTTGTTTTCCTAGTTGACATGCATCACATACTTTGTCTTTAATGAACTTAACATTGAGAATACCTCTTACAAGTCCTTTAGATGTGATTTGAGTGATTAGTTTCATTCTTGCATTACCTAATCTCCAATGGTAAAATCAAGCATCATCATTCAAAATCGAAAAACACATTTCATTACTAGGATCATCAATGTTTATGGTGTAGATATTATTTTGTTTGAGTGTAATCATAGATATATATGATCGCACATCAATTGCTGGAAAAAATTACATTTTTACTGCTGGAATTTTTTCAGTGAAAAATCTGGTATTGCACCTTTGTCCTTTTTCTTTTCCGTAACTTATCAAACCCTAGCCCCCTTGCTGCCACTTATCAAGATGTCTTTAGGGCATCCCTCTAGCCTTAAGACATAGCTATTATAACCTATTTTCATAACCCTAATAGCATAAAAAATTATAGCCCAAAATAGTAAACCATTACAGTGAACCCTTCTATCACCGATCTATTATCCGAACCTTCCACTACCCCATGCCATTAACCCATCAATAGAAAAAAGACAAGGGCATCTCTGATCTACATGCTAATGCTATGGCTTCTCAAAATACAATTAATGCCAAATTTAAAGCATGAGAATCTCGGATTGAATCGCGGCTTGAATCACGCTTGGAGGACAAATTGCGCACTTTGTTTGCAGAATTCAGAATTGGACAACTACCGAGTCCAACCAAATTTTAGTAAGGAGAGAGTTCAGAGAGGTCTTCAGAGAAGGAGAGACGTTTCTGCTAGGCCGGTGGCGAATAGGGCGCTACATAGAGGGGCAGCGGTTGTTGTTCAGAAAGGGGCGGTGGCTGCCTCTCCCTGGGGCTACCTCTCTGCCATTCTATGCATAGGGGAACAGCTTCTACTGCACTCCCCAACCTCTGCATCGCCCCCTTTCCTAGGGTGACTGAACAGAGGAGGAGGGAGTGAAGGGAGATTTGACGGTTCTTCCTTGGGCTCTGATCTGAACTCCCCTCTCTTGTCTAATAGAGTGGGGGCCGAGAATAGAGCAGCATCTTCTAATGCTGCAGGGACGAGCGATTGTCCCTAGGGCTGGTGACGCTGGTAGCAAGGTAGCTCTGATGAGGCTCCCTGCCTCTCAAGCTACTCCGCTATCTTCCTCCCATCAAGGTGCTCCATCGACGACGCAACATAGAGGCAGGTCACGTTCTAGATCGTGGCCTCCTGCTCTCATATCTAAAGATCCTTAGTCTTGAACAAGCCTCTTCAAGGCTCCGGTTGGAAGTTCAGATCTTAGCTTGGATTTCTTTATTCCAAAAATCCAAGCTAATCAGAAGATTGCTATGTATGAGGCTGCTGATTCTGAAGAGCTGATTGAGAGATGGTCCATGGCACTTGTTGGTTATGTGGTCGATCTCAAGACATCCTATTTCCCGTTATCCTCATTCATCAAGACACGATGGAGAACATCGACATTCGATCATCATATTTTGGAGAATGGTTTTTTTGTATGCAAACACTATTCTGAAGAGGAATTGCAATGGATTTTTGAAGGGTTTTGGACCATTCATGGCCATCCGATGATACTACGATGTTGGTCCCTTGATGTCCGTTTGGAGTTAGACAGTCTCCAGTCTATTCCCTTATGGGTTTCCTTTCATGGTCTTCCCTTGCATCTTTGGAGTCGACGTTTTATTGCTAAGTTATGTAGTACCTTAGGACAGTCATTGTATATTGACAAGGCAACAGCAGCGTAGACGAGATTGGCTTTTACGCGAGCATATGTTATGGTTTCTTCCGATGGAGATCTTCCTGATGAGATTTATTATAGGGATCTTGAGGGGACCACTCGTAAGGTGCATGTTTCATATTCTTGGAAGCCACAGCGGTGTAAGATTTGTCACTCTTTCGGTCATGCACATGGAGCTTGTCAGCAAACTCAAAAAATCACTCAGGTTTACCGACAACATCAAGCAACTCATCATCTCTATTTTCCTTATGACTACACTAATTGAGTATAGATAGAGACTTGAACTACATAGGCTACCAATGCCAAACTTGTATCAAGAATTAGAAAAGCTCTAGCAAGACTTCTCAAGAAAAGGGCTTCTTACACAACAAGCACAGGTTACTTTCAAATATGCTATTTGGTGGATTTGGAAGGAGAGGTGTGGTAGAATCTTTAAGGGCCACAACACTCACAATGCTCACCTTTGATTGAGATACTTAGTGACTCAAGATCATGTATGGAGCAGGATCTGAAAATGAAGTATTTAACAAGTAGAGAAAAAGAGATCTTTATTAGATTCAATTTTATAATTCGTTAATGCTTTCTAGAATGAGGTTGTTGTATTGTGTGCTTCTATGCTTCAATAATGTGATGTATTCACAGGTCATCTAAAAATGGTTGGTTATTGTATTTTGCTATTTGTTGACTATAGTAAAGTGTCATAGTCTACAACATGTGTAGTCATGGCTACTTTTCTGTTTTACTTCTATTGGAGATGAGTTTGGTGGAATGAGATCATTCCACCTTTCCGAGGTGGGGTGCATTCTCCTAGATTGCTCTAATATATCTCAGGCTATAGTCTACGGTTTGTGTAGACAAAGCTATTTTATACAAACTTCATACTAAATACAATTACATTTACTTACAAAAAAAACATCAGGTAACTGATCATGGAGTTGATGCTGCTATGACTACTGATGAACAAGGTGCGTCTCCTGAAGCAGTGGCACCGATGACGACGAAAGAGCATTCTGACTTACTTGAGCAACAACATGGATAGAAGGATACATCAGGAACTTTAACTCTTCCTATTATAGCCCCTTCCACAACAGCAATTTTCCAGGGTACCCAAGAACAAGAGGCAAAGTTGAGAACTTCATCTCTTTCTACATCGATAGGAACTAATGCAACGGGGATCTCACGTCCCACTCATCGTGCTAACCAGGATATTGTGTCTCAACCAGTCCCTACAAATCTCGCCAGTCAAGACATTCAGCCTCAACAAGTGCCTCAAACTTCTGCTAACCTAGATTTCTTGGGTACTTCAAAATTTAAGCATTTGCAAGCTGTGGATGAAGTGGATAAAAATAGAAATAAAGGCTTAAAAGGTAAGGATATTATGTGGGAGGAAACTGCAAAACTCAAGGATATGAAGAAGGATGGTACTGTTAAGTCGCACATACTTCCGTCTACCTAAGAAGTGTCCCTTATTTCCTTTCCTACCTATTTTTTTTATGAAGATACTTTGTTGGAATGATCGTGTACTGAATAAACTTAAGAAATATCGGGAGCTTAATAAAACAATCAAGTCTGCTGCTTGTGATATTATTATTCTTGTAGAAAAAAAATTAAACCATCTCGGGTTTGTGTTCAAAAAAATTTAATATTGCCAGAGGCAAAACTTCTTACCAACGATACTTGTGACACTTATGGTAGTATATGGGTATTATGGCATCCAAACTCTATTAGTGCTTGCTTTATTTATGCTATAGAATAATTCATCCACCTTAAGGCCAAGGATAAAAAGAATGATTGTCAATTCCATATTACTGGTGTATATGCTTCTAACAGTATGCAGGAAAGAAACATTCTATGGACTGATCTGATTAACATTGCAAATGGCTATCTTACAGTGCCTTGGATTGTTCTTGGTGACTTCATTACTGTTCGGTACACACATGAAAAAGTGGGGGGTAAACCACTTTCAGAGAGCAAGCTTCAAGGTTTTAATGATTATATAGATATTGCTGCATTGATTGATGTGAAATTTGTAGGGGATTGGCTTTCATGGAGTAATCAAGATGCTGCCCATAGGAAAATAATGGCTCGACTCAGGTGTCTAATTAATCGAGAATGGTTAACAGTTGGAGTATGGTGCTCAGTTGTTCTCTAATCACTCTTCAATGTATATACATGCAGACAAAGTGATACCCAAAGGCAAGAAACCATTTAGATTCTTTAACATGTAGAGTACCCATCCTCAGTTCCTCAAGGTTATCAGATCAGCTTGGAATGTTAATGTGCATGGTTCTCCCCCTTACATCTTATGCCAAAATCTTAAAACATGTAAAACAGAACTAAAGGAGTGGAATACAAACACCTTTGGCAATATTATCACCCGGGTCTAGTTAAGCAAAAAGGAACTAATGACGGTGCAAAAAGAGCTGCATCTTCAGCCCTTTGACGAGAATCTTATTTGCAAAGATGCAGAAGCTAGGTATCAATTTATGCAGGCCTTAAAGTAGGAAGAATGTTTTGCAAAACAGAAGTCTCGATAGGATTGGCTTACTCTAGGGGATTCTAATACAAAGTTTTTCTATACAGCCATTGCTATTAGAAGGGCTATTAACTACATCAGGAAATGTAAAGACCAAGATGATACACTTATTGAGAATTTGGATAAGGTTAAAGCACACACTGAATAATTTTTTATTTTTTACTCAATCAAACAAAGTAGCCTAATAATGTTCATGTGGAGCCTACTAGAAAGCTTGATTCGGATGATATCACGATTCTCAATGCATCAAATACAGATGAAAAAATTGTAAGAGTAGTCTTTAAGTCACCGAAGCACAAAAGCTCTGGTCCAATTGGATTTCCAGCTGAATTTTACAAATTGCATGGCGAACATTGGAAATAGCGTGATTAAAGATTGTCAGCATTTTTTCACTTCAGGTCATATTCTTAAAGCGATAAATTACACTTTTATTTCTTTAGTTCCTAAGAATGCAAGGGCTGATTCACTAGAGCACTACAAGCCCATTTCATTATGCATCTTTATTTACAAGATCATCTCCAAGTTGCTTGCAGATCGAATACAAACGATTATGCACAAGATCATTAGTCCTACTCAGGCATCTTTCATTAAAGGGAGAAGTATACATCATAATGTTCTTCTTACTAACAACTTGGTCACTTGTACTTACCAAAAAAAAATACTAACGACTTGATCAAGGATATGCACTCCAAATCAAGAGGGACAAAAATATGTTTTAAAGCTGACTTATAAAAAGTATTTGATTCAGTTAATAGACACTTTCTCTACAAGATGCTCCTCAGTATGAACTTCCCTCAACAATGGGTTAATTGGATTTTAGTACTGCTTGGAAACTCCAAAATTTTTAGTTCTCTTCAATGGTTCACACATTGGCTTCTTTGAGAGTACGAATGGCATCCGACAAAGAGATCCACTTCCTCCATATCTTTTTACAATTGTCATGGAAGGACTCAGTTGTATGTTAAAAAAGGCAGTCTCGATAGCAGCATTAAGGTACTCATGCTGGTTCTATTCATATTTTCCACATAATATTTGCAGATAATCTTATTATATTTCTTCGCAATGACTCTACTTCAATAAGGAATTTTGCTACTATTATGAAAGATTTTGGTTTGGTTTCTGGCCTTCAGCTAAATCATGCAAAAAGTAAAGTCTATATGGGTCCTTGCATTGAAGATAAAGACTTTATTATATAAACTTTGGGGGTTAGCGAGGGAAGTCTGCCAGTTTCTTATCTGGGTCTCCCACTTATATCCATTGGCATTCATAAAACTCACTGTTAGCCAATCCTACAAAGAATAAAGAATAGAATTTTCTCCTGGAACACTAGTCTCTTTTCCAAAGTAGGACGACTTGAACTCATCCGATCTGTGCTGTTCTTTAACTCTATTTATTGGTCTAATGCATTTCTTCTACCTATCGAACTTCTTCAGGATATTGAACGGCTATTGAAAAACTTTTTCTAGAATGGTGTGGATGGTAAGACAATTTATATGGTAAATTGGGATAGCATCTACAGACCGAAAGATGAGGGGGGGTTGAATCTACAAAATCTGAGAGATTGGAATAAAGCTTGTTTAGTACAAAAATTATGTAATCTTTTGCAAAATAAATCCTTATGATCATAATGGGTTTCTGTTAGGTACCTATCTAAGGAATCAATCTGAGAAGTTTTAACAAAAACATATCATTCTACTGCTTGGAAAGGAATTTTGAAGGCAAAAAATTGGCTGATCAAACACATTTCTTATGCAATCTCTTCTAAGACCAGAATTAATATGTGGTATGATCCTTGGGTTAATGGGAAGAACATATTTCAATTGTGTGGTGATAAAATACGAAGAGATCTTGGGGCCCCTAAAGATTGGAAGGTTTCTGAGTTCATTGTTAACGGCACCTGGTATCTTCTTAATCCTATTTCTCCTGATATGCTATCACTTTGGCCGACTATTACAACTCTTCCAATCAGGAACAACTCTTCAGACATGCTTATTTGGCTTCATGATAATGGAAAATTTAGTGCTACATCTGCATGGAATCAAATCAGATAAAGAAACAATAGGTGGATCCCAAGCAGTTGGACATGGGATAGACCGGGCTCACAAAGACATTCCTTATGCACAATCTTTAAGGAACTGACAGACTTCCCTTGCTAACCCTCAAAGTTTGTATCATAAAGTCTTTATCTTCAATGCAAGGACCCATATAGACTTTTCTTTTTGTATGATTTAGCTGAAGGTCAGAAACTAAACCAAAATCTTTCAGAATAGTAGCCAAATTCCTCTGCACCTCTGCATCGCTTGAGACTCGCACTCTACGGTGCCCTCCTCATCTTGGCGCAAGGGGAACAAAGGAGAGGGTTGTCAGCAGCACTCTCGCCTCCCTCCTGCTAATGCTGAACAAAGGGGTTCATCTCCGGCTGTTGTGTGACAAGGGGGGCGGCGATAGTGTTGCTTCTCCCTAGGGCAAGAACAGGATTGTGGGTGCTTCTATCAGGGAGGGCGACTACCCCTCAAGGCAGAGATTCTATTCAAAAAGATTTCTTTGCAATGACACTACTTCAGTGAGGAATTTGACTACTATTCTGAAAGATTTTGGTTTGGTTACTGGACTTCAGCTAAATCATGCAAAAAGTAAAGTCTATATGGATCTTTTCATTGAAGATAAAGACTTTATTATACAAACTTTGGGGGTTAGCGAGGTAAGTCTGTTAATTCCTTATCTGGGTCTCCCACTCATATCCACTAGCATTCACAAAATCCACTATTAGCCTATCCTGTAAAAAATAAATAATAGAATTTTCTCCTGCAAAACTAGACTCCTTTCCAAAGCAAGACGACTTAAACTCATCCAATCTGTGCTGTTCTCTATCTCTATTTATTGGTCTAATGCATTTCTTCTACCTGTTAGACTTCATCAAGATATTGAACGACTATTGAAAATTTTTTTCTAAAATGATACGAATGGTAAGGCAATGCATATAGTAAATTGGGATAGTATCTGCAGACCGAAAGATGAGGGGGGGGGGGGGCTAAATCTATGAAATTTGAGAGATTGGAATAAAGCTTGTTTGGTACAGAAATTATGAGATCTTTTGTAAAACAAATCCTTATGGTCACAATGGGTTTCTGTTAGATACCTATCTAAGGAATCAATCTGGGAAGTTTCAATAAAAATATATCATTCTGTTACTTAGAAAGAAATTTTGAAGGCAAGAAACTTTATTGGCTGATCAAATACATTTCTTATGCAATCTCTTCTAGGACTAGAATTAATATGTGGTATGATCCTTGGGTGAATGGGAAGAGTATATTTCAATTGTATGGTGATAGAGTATGAAGAGATCTTAGGGCCCCTAAAGATTGGAAGGTTTCTGAGTTCATTGTTAATGGCACCTGGTGTCTTCCTAATCCTATTTCTCCTGATATGCTATCACTTTGGTCGACAATTACAGCTCTTCCAATCAGGAACAACTCTTCAGACATGCTTATTTGATTTCATGATAATAACAAATTTAGTGCTACATCTGCATGGAATCAAATCAGACAAATAAGCAACAAGTGGATCCCAAGTAGTTGGACATGGGATAGACAAGGCTCATAGAGACATTCTTTATGCACATGACAGGCTCTTCTTGCTAAACTACCTACAATGGACAATATGAAGCGAAAAGGTATATTTCTTATTAACCGATGCTCTCTTTATATATAACAGGAAAAAAATATTGATCATCTTTATTTTGCTTACGACTACACTAATTTGATATGGGAGGAGATTCTGAAGAGATTTGAACTACATAGGCTACCATTGCCAAACTTGCATCAAGAACTAAAATATTTCAACAAAGCTTCTCAAGAAAAGGGCTTCTTACACACCTAGTTAAGATTACCTTCAGATGTGCTATTTGGTAGATTTTGAAGGATAGGTATAGCAGAATCTTTGAGGGCCACAACACACACAATGCTCATCTTTTGCTCGAGATACTTAGCAACTCAAGATCATGTATGGAGTAGGATCTAGAAATAAAGCATTTAACAAGTAGAGAAAAAGAGATCTTTATCATGTATTGAGCAGGATCTAGAAATAATGTTCATGTGGAGTCTACTAGAAAGCTTGATTTGGATGACATCACGATCCTCAATACACCAATTACAAACGAAGAAATTATCAGAGTTGTCTTTAAGTCGCCGAAGCACAAAAGCCCTGGTCCAGACGCATTTCCAGTTGAATTCTACCAAATTGCATGGCCGATCATTAGAAATGATGTGATTAAAGCTTGTCAGCATTTTTTCTCTTCAGTTCATATTCTTAAAGCGATAAATTATACTTTTATTTCTTTAGTTCCTAAGAATGCAGGGGCTGATTCACTAGAGTACTATAGGCTAATTTTATTATGTAATTTTATTTACAAGATCATCTCTAAGTTGCTTGTAGATCGAATGCAAACGATTATGCACAAGATCATTAGTACTACTCAGGCTGTTTTTATTAAAAGGAGAAGTATACATTACAATGTTCTTGCTAATGACTTGGTCAACGATCTGCACTCCAAATCAAGAGGGATGAAAATATATTTTAAAGCTGACTTACGAAAAGAATTTGATTCAGTTAATAGATAGTTTCTCTATAAGATGCTCCTCATTATGAACTTCCCTCAACAATGGGTTAATTGGATTCAATGCTGCTTGGAAACTCTAAAATTTTTAGTTCTCTTCAATGGTTCACCCATTGGTTTTTTTAGGAGTATGAATGGCATCCAACAAGGAGATCTACTTTCTCTATATCTTTTTACAATTGTCATGGAAGGACTCAGCTGTATGTTAGAAAAAGTAGTCTCTGATGGTAGCATTAAGGTACCCCATGCTGGTTTTATTCATATATCTCACATAACATTTGCAAATGATCTTATTATATTTTTTTGCAATGACACTACTTCAGTGAGGAATTTGGCTACTATTCTGAAAGATTTTGGTTTGGTTTCTAGCCTTCAGCTAAATCATACAAAAAGTAAAGTCTATATGAGTCTGATAGGACCCTAGTAGGGTTAGGTCCTACTCAACCATGTAGCATCTAATAAAAACCCTGTAAGAGTATAATAAACCCCACCTAGCCGCCTCTATCCTATAAAGAAGAGAGACTAGGGTTTATATTTGGGTCTTTGGGCTTCTTAGCCGCCCCCCTTATTACTAGGTCGGCCCGCTAAGGTTGAGGGTAAATTGGGTAGTTCACTTGAAGCAGCCCCTAGGGCTAGAGTTTGGAGCTCTATATAAACATGTAGCCTCCACCTCTTGGAAATAAGAAAGTTCAATCTAGAATTGCAATCATTAGGCTACTTAGAGGTGGAACCCCTATAGCGTTCAAGGGTTGATCCCCTCAAAGATCAATTTTCCATAGAATTCCTCCGGGTTCTATCATGCAGTATCAGAGCAGCGATCTTGCTACTTTTGCTGCCATCCCTGCCACCCACCATCAGCCAAGCAATTCCCATAATTGCTCTTGACGTCGTCATCTCCACTATCATCTCTTGATGTAGATCAATTCAATCTATAGTCGCCACCTCCAATTGCATCAGAGATCTGGTATTTTTCTACCACCAATGCCTTTTGCTACTACAATTTTTCATCTAAAATATCAAAAAAAAAATTTCTATCGATCCCTTGCCTACGAATTCTTTGCGTCGCAAAAGTTACCATCTTTGCAAACGAAGGATCGCTGCAGAAAATTTCAGCCACGTGTTGCTGCCTTTAACCAATCTAATTGTTATCCTTTTTGAACGAAATTTTTTATGCACCTCATAGATCATCTTGGCTCCCCTATCCATGATTGATCTATTATGGAATTCATCAAAAAAAATTCATGTGTTGCTGCAATCTCTCGTCACAAATTGCTGAAATTTTTGGCGAATTCTGCTATCGCAACTTGCACCGATTTCTTTACTGCTTTGCTGCTAAAATTTCTTGATCCAATTTGTTATCCTTGTTGCTATCTAAACTAAGATTCTACCGTCAAACCCCCTCCTCAAACCCCTGAGTTTTCGCTAGAAATTTCGTCGAGAAACCGCTATTTCTTCGATGACAATTCTGCTCTTACGAGACAACGCATATAGGCAGCAATTTTCACTGATTTTTGTCAAATCTTTGCTTCGATCTACCACAGATCTAAAACCCTCTTCCCTAACCTTCATCCACTACCATCTTAGCCCAAAACTCCATCAAATCGCAGCCCTAAATAACACCCAAAATAGACACAAAACAAGCCTAAACTGCAGCCTACATCCACCAATCCACAAACCCTTTCGGCTACCACTTCCCTCAAACAATTCATGCCTTTAACCCGGCAACAAAAGAAAGATCTTAATATTATAGATCTGGAGGCATATACTATGGCATCTGAGGAGGTGATAAATGCTAAATTGGAAGCCTTCGATACGTGAATGGAGGATAAGATTCGGGTTCTCTTTGCCGAACTCAGTTTGGGTCGATCATCGAGCCCAAAGACATCTCATCAAGGAGAGAGCTCTGACCAAAGAGATGACTCCCAAGAGAAGGGAGGCTCTATGACCAATCCCTACTATCCACGCATGAGGGTGGACTTCCGAAGATGGGAAGAAGGAGACCGATTGGTTGGATCTCACGCCTGGAGCGATATTTTTAGTATCACAAAAATTGGACGCATCTATGGTGGAAATTGCAGTTATACATCTTGAAGGGGATGCCATATAATGGTTTGATTGGTTTGAACACACTCATGGAGTCCTCTCATGGCGACAATTCAAAGAAGGACTGCTGATCTACTTTGGACCAACCGATTATGAGAACATCGACGGACAACTAGCAAAGATCCGACAAACCTCCACCATCTAGGAGTATCAAACCAGGTTTGAAAGGTAATCTAATCAAACTCGTGATTGGTCTAAAAATAATTATTGAGATATTTATTGAGGGCTTGAAGCCGGAGATCCGGGAGAAGTTAAAGCACGACAACAGTACACGCTTATGGCAGCCATCTCTTTCGCACGACTTGGGAGGAGCGATTGAACCATGAAGCCTAGAGGACTAGGGTCATTCCCCAACCAGCAATATCGAATCCCTCAGCCCCCCCTACTATCAATCGAGCTCCTACACCAAAAAGTTGACAAGAGAAGAGCTTCGAGATTGATCGAGGTTATGTTGGCATTGTGGCGTGGAGTGGAGCATCGCTGTAAAAAGGGACTTCTTGTGATTGAACCAATGGAAGAAGAGATCAGTGAACAGCCAGAAGAGTCTTGAATATGAGGATGAAGATGTGAAAGAAGAGCCACAATCAACCGACTTTATGGTACATGCTGGCTACTCAAATCCAAGCGATGAAAGTTGGAGGCCTGCTCAAACAACAACCGATCACCGTTCTCATCGATACAGGCAGTACTAATAATTTTTAAATAGTAAGGTTGCTGCTTAGATGGCGCTCCACATCAAAGGTTGCAGTAAGTTCGACTTAAACGTCGCCGACGGTCGAATCCTAAAATGCTACCAAAGATGCCCATAGGTGAAACTATTACTACTGGGGCCAAGAAATTATTACTTCTTCCTCCTACCAATTGATGATTATGAGGCTGTGCTAGGCATAGAATGGTTGATGACACTAGGTGACATCTCTTGGAACTTTTTCAAATTAATTATGAAATTCTATTACAAAAGCAAACAGGTCACCCTACGCGGGAAGCACGGAAGCAACGTAACTACCGTTTCAACCCAACAAATGGAGAAAATTTTACACAAGATAAATGGTGGCTTTCTTATGCATCTCCAGAAGCAACGGAGGGAAGAAAATAGAAATTAAAGATCAAAATCTCACCCAACTACTTATTGAATTGTGATGTTTTTCTGAACCACGCGGTCTTCCTCCTACTGGCAATATGACCACGAATTCCAATCCTTCCGGGCAAACCACTAGAAAACACTTAGCCTTACTATCCTCACCTCCAAAAGGATGAAATTAAGAAGATCTTGAAGGAAATGCTTGAAACAGGGTGATTCAGCCAAGCCCCTACTCCTCACGTGCTACTTGTGCACAAGAAAGATGGAACTTGGCGGATGTGCATCGACTACCGAGCTCTAAATAACATCACCGTCAAGGATAAGTACCCAATACTAGTGGTGGATGAACTTCTTGATGAATTAAAAGGAGCTCGAGTCTTCACGAAGTTGGACCTCCGATCCGGTTACCACAAATTCGGGTATGTGAAGGCGATATCCCAAAAACTGTTTTCCGCACTCATAATGGCCATTATGAATTCTTGAAAATGCCCTTTGGACTCACTAATGCTCCTTCAATGATATTTTTTGAAGCTTTCTTCGTAAATTTGTGCTAGTATTTTTTGATGATATTCTCATTTACAGCCCTTCTCTTAAGACTCACTTTCAGCACTTGCGAATGGTTCTGACGATTCTTCGGGAGAATACTCCTTTTGTTAAGCTATCAAAGTGTAGTTTTCTCCAGCAAAAGGTAGAGTACCTTGGGCACATAATATTAGGAGTGGTCGTAGACCCAACAAAAATCGAAGCAATGCAAAGCTGGCTGAAACCTACAAATGTGAAATTGCTACGTGGATTCCTTGGACTAACAGGCTACTACCAAAAATTCATGAAGGACTATGGGAAGATTAGTGCCCCCTCACTTCTCTACTGAAAAAGATGCCTTCTAATGGTCGAACAAAGCCTCCGCTGCCTTCGACAGACTTAAGGTAGCCATGATGACAACACTGGTGCTAGCGCTACTAGATTTCAGCCGACCTTCATCATTGAGGCCGATGCATTTGGAGTTAGAATTAGAGCCGTTCTCATGTAAAATAGTCGATCACTAGCAAAACACCGAAGTGATCGATCAAAGGAGTGGACAAAATAGCTCCCCTAGGCCGAATGGTGGTGCAATACTACATATCATTCATCTACAAAATGTACCCCATATGAAGCATTATATGGTCGGTCGGCTCCTATGATTCCAAAGTATGTAATTGGCTCGGCTAAGGTAGATTAGGTCGATCAAGATTTAATTGACAGGGACAAACTCCTACAGTTGCTAAAGGATAATCTCTCTACCACTCAAGCTAGAATGAAGCAACAAGCTGACACACGAAGAAGCGAAAGAGAATTTTTTATAGGAGATTGGGTTTATCTTCACCTACAGCCATACAAACAACTATCCATCAGCACACGAGTCTCCATGAAGCTATCTCCACGTTTTTATGGGCCCTATCAGATCATAGAGCATATTGGAGCTGTAGCGTACAGACTTAAATTACCTGAAGATGCCAAAATTCACCCTGTCTTCCACATGTCATGCTTGAAGCCCAAGTTAGGAGAACACGAGACACCCCAGATCCAACTACCCAACACCACTGATGATGAAAATATTCAAGCCCAACCACAAGCCATCCTCGACCGCAGAGTCGTGATGCGTCGTCGACGTCCCACTACTAAAGTACTAGTACATTGGACTAATTTACCACTCGAAGATGCCACATGGGAATCATATGAGGAGTTGAAGACCCGGTTCCCTGAGTTTATGGAACTCCAGCCTTGAGGACAAGGCTGATTCGAAGAGGGCGGGCTTGATAGGACCCTAGCAGGGTTGGGTCCTACTCAACCATGTAGCATCTAATAAAAACCCTATGAAAGTGTAATAAACCCCACCTAGTCGCCTCTATCCTATAAAGAAGAGAGGCTAGGGTTTATATTTGGGTCTTTGGGCTTTTTAGCCGTCGCCCCCCTTGTTACTAGGTCGACCCGCTAAGGTTGAGAGCAAATTGGGTAGTTCACTTAGGAAGCAGCCCCTAGGGCTAGGGCGTGGAGCTCTATATAAGCTTGTAGCCTCCACCTCTTGGGAATAAGAAAGATCAATCTAGAATTGCAGCCACTAGGCTACTTGGAGGGTGGAACCCCTATAGCGTTCCAAGGGTTGATCCCCCTCAAAGATCAATCTCCATAGAATTCCTCTAGGGTTCTATCAGGGTCCTTGCATTAAAGATAAAGACTTTATTATACAAACTTTGGGGGTTAGAGAGGGAAGTCTACCAGTTCCTTATCTGAGTCTCCCACTCATATCCATTGACATTTACAAAACCCACTGTCAGCCTATCCTGCAAAAAATAAAGAATAGAATTTTCTGTTAGAAAACTAGACTCCTTTCTAAAGCAGGATGACTTGAACTTATCCGATCTGTGCTGTTCTCTTACTCTATTTATTGGTCTAATGCATTTCTTCTACCTGTTGGACTTATTTTGGATATTGAATGACTATTGAAAAACTTTTTTGGAATGGTACGGATGATAAGGCAATGCATATGGTAAATTGGGATAGCATTTGCAAACTGAAAGATGAGGTGGGGCTGAATTTGTGAAATCTAAGAGAGTGGAATAAAGCTTGTTTGGTACAGAAATTGTTGGATCTTTTGCAAAACAAATCCTTATGGTCACAATGGGTTTCTGCAAGGTACCTATCTAAGGAATCAATTTGGGAAGTTTCAGTAAAAACATATCATTCTGCTGCTTGGAAAGGAATTTTGAAGGTAAGAAATTGGCTGATCAAACACATTTCTTATGCAATCTCTTCTGGGACCAGAATTAATATGTGGTATGATCCTTGGGTGAATAGGAAGAGTATATTTCAATTATATGGTGATAGAGTACGAAAAAGATCATGGGGCCCCTAAAGATTGGAAGGTTTTTGAGTTCATTGTTAATGGCACCTAGTGTCTTCCTAATCCTATTTCTCCTGATATGCTATCAGTTTGGCCAACTATTGTAGTTCTTCAAATCAGGAATAAAGACATACTTATTTGGCTTCATGACAATGAAAAATTTAGTACTACATCTGCATAGAATCAAATCAAACAAAGAAACAACAAGTGGATCCCAAGCAGTTGGACAAAGGATAGACCAGGCTCACAAAGACATTCCTTATGCACATGGTAGGCCCTTCTTACTAAACTACCTATAATGGACAATATGAAGTGAAAATGTATATATCTTATTAACCGATGCTCTCTTTGTATGCAATAGGAAAATATTGATCATCTTTATTTTGCTTGTGACTACACTAATTGGATATGGGAGGAGATTCTGAAGAGATTTGAACTACATAAGCTACCAATGCCAAACTTGAATCAAGAACTAGAACAGTTCCAGCAAAGCTTCTCAAGAAAAGGGCTTCTTACACATACCTAGCAAAGATTACCTTCTTTGATGTGCTATTTGGTGGATTTAGAAGGAGAGGTGTAGCAGAATCTTTGAGAGCCACAACACACAATGCTCACTTTTTGCTCGAGATACTTAGTGACTCAAGATCATGTATGGAGCAGGATCTAGAAATGAAGCATTTAACAAGTAGAGAAAAAGATCTTTATCAGATTCAATTTTACAATTCATTAATGCTTTCTAGAATGAGGTTGATGTATTGTGTGATTCTATGCTTCAATAATGTGATGTATTCATAGGTCGTTCAAGAATGATTGGTTATTGCATTTTGCTATATGTTGCCTATAGTAAAGCGTCATAGTCTACAACATGTGTAGTCATGGCTACTTTTCTATTTAACTTCTCTTGGATATGAGTCTAGTAGAGTGAGACCATTCCACCTTTCTGAGGTGGGTTGCATTCTCCTAGACTGCTCTAAGAAATCTCAGGCTATAGTCTATGGCTTGTGTAGACAAAGCTATTTTGTATAAACTTCATACTAAATACAATTATATTTACTTACAAAAAAAAAATATAATTCGTTAATGCTTTCTAGAATGAGTTTGATGTATTGTGTGATTCTATGCTTCAATAATGTGATGTATTCACAGGTTGTCCAGGAATAGTTGGTTATTGCATTTTGCTATTTGTTATCTTTAGCGTCATAGTCTACAACATATATAGTAATGACTACTTTTCTGTTAAACTTCTCTTGGAGATGAGTCTGGTGGAGTGAGACTATTTCACTTTTCTTAGGTGGGGTGCATTTTTCTATATTACTTTAAGAGATCTCAAGCTATAGTCAAGCGGACATGTGTAGACAAAGTTTTTTTTAAATAAATGTAAGTAGATTTAGTATGAAGTTTGTACAAAATAGCTTTGTCTACACAAGCCATAGACTAAAGCCTGAGATCTCTTAGAGCAGTCTAGGAGAATGCACCCCACTATAGAAAGGTAGAATGGTCTTACTCCGCCAAACTCATCTCAGAAAGTATTAACAGAAATAGTCATGACTACATGTTGTATGAACTATGATGCTCTACTAGAGCAACAAATGGCAAAATGCAATGCATAACCATTCTGAATGACATGAATACATCACATTTTTGAAGCAGAGAATCACATAATACAGTAACCTTTCTAGAAAGCATTAAAGAATTGTAAAATTGAATCTGAGAAAGATCTCTTTTTCTCTACTTATTAAATGCTTCATTTCTAGATATTGCTCCATACATAATCTTGAGTCATTAAGAATCTCGAGCAAAAGGTGATCATTGTGTGTGTTGTGGCTCTCAAAGATCTTACCACACCTCTCCCTCTAGATCCACCAAATAGCACATATGAAAGTAACTTTTGCCAATTGTGAGAACATGTTCTTTTTGTCAAAAAATCAAAGTGCAGCTTTCTTCAATAGAAGATGGAATATCTTGGGCATATCATATCAAAGGAAGGTGTGGTGGTGGACCCCTCTAAAATTGAAGCAATGCAGAACTGGCCAACCCCGAGAAACATAAAATCACTGTGCAGCTTTCTTGGTTTAACAAGCTACTACCGCAAGTTTATGAAAAACTACGGAAAGATCAGTGTACCCCTCACTTCCTTATTAAAAAAAGATACTTTTCAATGGTTAGACAAAGCCACCACCGCCTTCGATGAACTTAAAATTGCAATGATGACAATGCCCGTACTAGCACTTCCCGACTTCAGCAAGACTTTTTTTATTGAAGTCAATGCCTCCGGAGTCAGAATTGGTGCTGTACTAGTGCAAGATGGCTGCCCCCACACTTATACTAGTAAGGCATTATCTCTTTCCCATCTCAAGATGACTATATACGACAAGAAGATGCTCGTGATTGTGCATGCATCGGTCAAATGGAGACCATACTTGATCGAGTGACGTTTTTAAATCAAGATTGACTATAAAAGCCTATAATATTTCTTGAAGCAGAAGATATCTTCTCCCAAGTAGCAAAAATGGGTAATAAAACTTCTTGGATATGATTATGAAATAACTTATAAAAAGGGAAAAGAGAATATTATTACAGATGCGCTTTTGCGGGTGCCCGAGCAAGCTGAATTTTCGATCGTTTCACTTCCGATCAATAACTTCCTTGAGGATATTAGGAGGGAATGGAAAGATGATCCAGAGACTAGTAAGATCATAAAAAAATTGGAGGAAGCACTAAGCTTCATGGCTTATTACAATTGAGACTCAAAAGACATGCGCTATAGGGACACATTGTGCTTGTGCCAAATTCTACTTACATAAAGACCATCCTTTAAGAGGTACATTCTACACCTACGGCTAGGCACTCTGGGTTCCTTAGAACCTATAAAAGAATTAAGCAAAATTTTTATTGGGTAGGAATGAAAAATATTATTGCTGAATTTGTAGCACAATGTGATGTATGTCAATGACATAAAAGCGAGACAATGGTAAGTCCCGAAAAGTAGTAACCTCTACCCATCCCAAACTCAATATGGACTGATATATCAATGAACTTCATCGAAGGGCTTCTTTCATCACAAGGAAAAGCTCAAGCAAGGATGATATAGCAATATGATTAACATAAAGGCGAAAGAGAATTTTCAGTAAGAGATTGGGTCTTCCTACGGCTCCAGCCATACAAGCAAACATCAATCCAGACTAGAGCATCTATGAAGCTTTCACCTTAGTTCTATGGACTTTACTAGATTTTGGAGCACATTAGAGCAGTAGCATATAGATTGGACTTACCTGTCAACTCCTAGATCCATCCAATCTTTCATGTATCATGTTTGAAGCTCAAGTTGGGACAAAATGAGACAGCCCAAAGCCATCTACCAAATATGACTACCCAAGGAGAGCTCTAGATCTAGTCGAGTGCCATTATTGATCGACGGATCGTGACTCGATGACGATGACCCACTACTGAAGTGCTAATATAATTAGCGAACCTACCAATAGAAGATGTCACTTGGGAAAACTATGACGACTTGAAGATCAAATTTCTAGAATTCATGGAGCGTCAACCTCGAGGACAAGGCTGATTTGAAGAGGGTGGGTCTGTTAGGACTCTAGCTAGTTGAGTCCTAATTCTATTAGGACTCTTGCTAGGAGAGTCCTAATTCAATTTCATTAAAGAGGGCAAACAAGTAAATCCTAAGGGCATTCATATAAATCCTATCTAGCTAACCCTTATTAAAACGATGAAGAGGCTAGCTAGGTTAGGATTAGTTTAGAGGTTACTTCTAAGAGAAGGAATCCTATTAGAAGTAGGAGTCCTATTAGAAGTAGGAGTTGATTAGAGTAGGGGTCTTGAGTAGGAGTCATATTAGGAGTTAGGGTTTAGAAGCCCTATAAATAGTCATGTATTTATCCTTTTTTTTTATCAAGAATAGATCATCCTTTTAGCAGCCTTTGAGCAGCAACTTGGAGGAAGGAACCCTTATAGAGTTCTAGGGAGACTGATCCCCTAAAGAGATCAACCCCAAGCTTAGAATCTGTAAGGGTTCTACCAAGTTTATGTTGAACAACCACTCGGATTTGGAAGAGGGATTAGATCAACTCTCTACTTCTCTCTCTAGGGTGATTCTGCTTCTCTCTCTAGCGTGAGAAGAGGCGACGACGGCCACCCCTTCTGTGCTTCTTCTTCCACCTGGTGGGCGATGGTGAATCTGCGGCTGCTTCTCCCTAAGGAAGGGGTGGCGGCTATGATGAGGGTTTGATCAGGGGTGGCGATCAGTTCTGAGAGCATGATCGGCCAATGGAGCAACCATTGATCTATGGAACAGAGGAGGACCTAGACCAAGGAGGAGACGGTTCCGTAGATTGGACTGGGCAACAATTGCTTCTCTCTAGCGAGAAGATCCCTCTGCATCACAAGAACAGAGGAGGAGAGGGTTCACTCCCTCCCTCACCCCTCTCTGTTGCTGCACGCAGGGGAGCCTTCTCCCTGTTCTACACGCGACTACTGGGCGACGGCTGTGCAGCGATCGAGCTATTGCTACACAGCTGTGAGATCTTGGGCTTAGGGCAACTGAACAGAGGAGACGAGGCAGTGGTTGCTAGGTGGCATCTCCCCTGGCAGGAGCCTGCTTTTGGCTACAGCATTCTACCGAACAGAAGAGGTCTGCTGTTGTTTGATAGGGGGGCGGCGATTAGAGCAGTTCCCCTATTCTGCTCGATTGGGGGTAGATCTGCACTGCCCTTTTTTGAGTTGGGGCAGCGCAACTTGAGGATGGCTAGTGATGGTAGCAGTAAGGTAGATTAAAAAATGAGGCTTCCTTCTCGAGTTGCTTCTTCTTCCCAACAAGATGGTCCTTCGATGATGCAGCATAGAGGTAGGTCGCACTCTAGATCATGGCCTCCTACTCTCATTTCTAAAGATCCTCGACCTTGGACAAGCATCTTTAAGGCTCTGGTTGGAAGCCTGGATTTTAGCTTGGATTTCTTTGCTCTAGAAACTCAGGCTGATCAGAAGATTGTTGTATATGAGACTGTTGATTCTAAGGAGCCGATTAAGACGTGGTCCATGGCACTTGTTGGTTATGTGGTCGGACTCAAGACATCCTATTTTCCGTTATCCTCATTCATCAAGATTCGATGGGGAGCATCGACATTTGATCTTCATATGCTGGAGAACGGTTTCTTTGTATGCAAATTCTATTCTGAAGAGGATTTGCAACCGATTCTTGAAGGGTTTTGGACCATTCGTCGCCATCCGATGATACTACGGTGCTGATCCCCTAATGTCCGTTTGGAGTTAGACAGCCTCTAGTCTATTCCCTTATCGGTTTCCTTCCATGGTCTTCTCCTGCATCTTTGGAGTCGACGTTTTATTGCTAAGTTATGCAGTACCTTGGGACAGCCATTGTATATTGACAAGGCAACAGTAGCGCAGATGAGATTGGATTTTGTATGAGCATGTTTTATGGTTTCTTCCGATGGAGATCTTCCTAATGAGGTTTATTATAGGGATCTTGAGGGGACCACTTGTAAGGTGCATGTTTCATATTCCTAGAAGCCATAGCAGTATAAGATTTGTCACTCTTTCAGTCATGCACATGGAACTTGTCAGTAAACTCAAAAAATGATCACTCAGGTTTAGTGATAACGTCAGGCAACTCATCATGGAGTTGATGTTGCTATGACTACTGATGAACAAGGTGCGTCTCCCAAAGTAGTAGCACCGATGACGACGAAAGAGCATTCTGACTCGCTTGGGCAACAACATGGACAAAAAGATATATCAAGAACTTTAATTCTTCCTATTATAGCCTCTTCCACAACAGTAATTTCCCAAGGTACCCAAGAACAAGAGGCGAAGTTGGAAACTTCATCTCTTCCTACATCGATAGGAGCTACCGCAACGGGGATCCCACATCCCACTCATCGTGCTAACTAGGATATTGTGTCTCAACCAGTCCCTATAAATCTCACCAGCCAGGACATTCAACTTCAACAGGTGCCTTAACCTTCAATAAACACTGCCAACCTGGATGTCTTGGGTACTTCAAAATTTAAGCATTTGCAAAATGTAGATGAAGTGGATAAAAATAGAGATAAAGGCTTAAAAGATAAAGATATTATACGGGAGGAAACTGCAAAACCCAAGGATAAGAAGAAGGATGGTACTATTAAGTCACACATACTTCTGTCTACCTAGGAAGAGTCCCTTATTTTCTTTCTTACCAATTTTATTTCTGATGAAGATACTTTGTTGGAATGTTCGTGGACTAAATAAACTTGAGAAATATCAGGAGCTTAATAAAATAATCAAGTATGTTGCTTGTGATATTGTTGTTCTTATGGAAACAAAAATTAAACCATCTCGGGTTTGTGCTCAAAGAAATTTAATATAGCTAGAGGTAAATTTCTTACCAATGATGCTTGTGACACTTACGGTAGAATATGGGTATTATGGTATCCGAACTCTGTTAGTGCATGCTTTATTTCTGCTATAGAACAATTCATCCACCTTAAGGCAGAGGATAAAAAGAATGATTGTCAATTCCATATTATTGGAGTATATGCTTCTAATAGTATGTAGGAAAGAAATATTCTATGGACTGATCTGATTAACATTGCAAATGGCTATCTTACAGTGTTCTTGGTGACTTTAATACTGTTCGATACACACATGATAATGTGAGGGGTAATCACTTTCAGAGGACAAGCTTCAAGGTTTTAACGATTATATAGATATTGTTGTATTGATTATGAAATCTATAGGGGATTGGCTTTCATGGAGTAATCAAAGTACTGCCCACAAGAAAATAATGGCTCGACTCAATATGTGTTTAATTAATCGAGAATGGTTAACAATTTACCCTAATTCACTTCTGGAGTATGGTGCTCAGTTGTTCTCTGATTACCCTTCAATGTATATACATGCAGACAAAGTAATACCCAAAGGCAATAAACTATTTAGATTCTTTAACATGTGGAGTATCCATCCTCAGTTCCTCAAGGTTATCAGATCAGCTTGGAATGTTAATGTGTATAGTTCTCCCCCTTATATCTTATGCCAAAAGCTTAAAGCAAGTAAAGCAGCTCTAAAGGAGTGGAATACAAATACCTTTGGTAATATTACCACCCGGGTCTAGTTAAGTAAAAAGGAACTAATGGCGGTGCAACATGAGCTGCATCTTCAGCCCTTTGACGAGACTCTTATTTACAAAGAGGTAGAAGCTAGGTATCAATTCATGCAAGCCTTAAAGTAGGAAGAAAGTTTTGCACAATAGAAGCCTCGATCGCGTTGGCTTACTCTAGGGGATTCCAATACGAAGTTTTTCTATATAGCCATTGCTACTAGAAGGGCTATTTATTAACTGCAATAGTGAAATGGGCTTGTAATGCTCTAGTGAATCAGCTCTTGTATTCTTCGGAACTAAAGAAATAAAAGTGTAATTTATCTCTTTAAGAATGTCCTGAAGAGAAAAAATGCTGACAAGCTTTAATCACGTCATCACCAATTATAGGTGATGCGAATTGGTTCGCAAAAGAATAAGGATTGCGGTTTTGTTGTGCCACGAGCAAGAGGATCGATAGCAAGAGGATTGCGGTTTTGTTGCTTATCCAAGTCGGAAAATAAATGTTATTTAATGTTATACTTCCCAAATTGTCTTCGGAGGCAACGGTCCAAGTTGATATTTCTGTCCATCTATGATCAAGGAATAACGGTTCTTGAACCCATCATGTGTTACCCTACGATCATATTGCCATGGTCTCCCCAACAACATGTGACTAGCATACATAGGTACCACATCACACCAAACTTCATCCTCATATCTACCAATTGAAAAATGAATTAACACTTGCTGATTTACCTTTACTACACCACTATCATTCCTCTCTAGTTTGTCTCATTAGGATTAACATTTTGACCAATTAGAGTGACTTGGTCATCGTCGAGTCATCTCTATCATTATATTCATCATAGACGAATGCTGGTTGTCTCCTACGCCGTGGTTCACCTTCCAATCTATTAATTGCATCATCATGCCTTTCTAGATGATCTCTTACATCTCCTATCACTTTGAACATACGTTCAAATTGTTGTTGCATTGCTTGAAGCAAAAGATCATTTGATGAAGAACTTCGCTTCCTTTTCTTTAGACATATTTGCAACCTTTGAAAAACAAAGTTAGAATAGCCTCACCAACACTCTCTCACGTGTTTCATGAAGATTTGATTCACTCCACTCGTATTTTCACACAATGTTTGGCTTTTTTTCTCGATATTGATCTCACTACTCTTGCCTTTTACCTCTTGTTTTGTTCTTTGAGTTCTTAGATTAACTAGAAACTTAAACAAACAATTCAGATTGTGGCAATTCAAAAGTATTGAAATTGGATATAAAAGCAAAAAAAAAAATATAAGCCAAGTTTAAAGGAGTGTGTAATACACTTCAATAATAAGCAAAGATTAGAATTCAAGTATCAAATGAATTAAAGAAGATTTTCTGGAATAAAAAAAATTCCAAACCTGAAACAAGAATTCAAAATTATGAAGATAGAATTCTGTAATTTTCAAGAAGTCCCTGAATTCATAATTTTTTTTTATAATTTCGATCTCTTTCTTTCTTTCTTTCTTTTTTTTTTTTTGACCTTTGATCTTCTCCTCTCTTTTTTTTTATCTTGATTTCCTCTCCCTTTTTTTTACTTTTGATTTTCTCTCTCTCTTTTTTTGAACTTTCTGCTCTCTTTCTCTTTTTTTTTTTTTTTGACAATAAAGTGAGGAAAAATGAAGAACAAACAGTAATAGCACAAGAAACACAACAATAAGTAGAAAGGAAGAATAGCAATTATGGATATTGCGATAAGAGAATAGGAAAAAGTTAAAAGATAACAAATAAATGGATAAGCAAACCTCAAACTTGAGCCGTGCTCTGATACCAAATGATGGAAATCATCAATTTAGCAACCATATACCCCGATAGCTAAAGAGCTATGATACATATGGAATGATAGAGATGACCTCGACGATGACCAAGTCACTCTAATTGGTCAAAATGTTAATCCTACGAGACAAACTAGGAGAGGACGTTTTGATGGTGTGGACAGAAACATAGGCAGCATCAAAATGAAAATTCCTTCTTTTCAAGGAAAGAATAATCCAGATACTTATTTGGAGTGGGAACGAAAAGTGGAGCTAATCTTTGAATGTCACAACTACTCCGAAGAGAAAAAGGTAAAATTAGCTGCTGTTGAATTTTGTGATTATGCTATAATTTGGTGGGATCAATTATGTAAAGGCAGACGTAGAAATGGTGAAAGGCCGTAGAGACTTGGATAGAGATGAAACAAATCATGAGGAGGAGATTCGTCCCAAGTCATTACTATCGGGATTTGCATCAACGACTGCAAACTTTGACACAAGGTTCCATGAGCGTTGATGAATATCACAAGGAGATGGAGATAGCCATGATAAGGGCTAATGTGGAGGAAGACCGTGAGGCTACAATGGCTCGATTCTAAGTGGATTAAACAAGAACATTGGTGATCTTGTGGAATTACAGCATTATGTGGAGATTGATGATATGGTGAATATGGCCATGAAGATTGAGAGACAACTCAAAAGAAAAGGCACAAGGTATGATTCAAAACCTTATTCGGGTTCTTCTTCATCTTGGAAACCGAATTTGAGTAAAAAGGATGATAAACCCATTGTTAAGCCTAAAATTGATGGAATTAAAGGCAAAAATGAATTTGGCAGCAAGGGTAAAGGTGAGAATCAACCAAATCAAAGTAGAAGTATTAAGTGTTTTAAGTGTCTTGGGCATGGACATATAGCACGTGAATGTCCTAATAAGAGAGTTATGATTCTAAGAGATGGGAATATAGAATCTGAAAGTGAAAGAGAGGATGATGATGACATTCCGGAGGATACTAGTGACGTAGAATATGCTAAAGGTGAAATTTTGGTTATTCAACGCACACTTAGTTTACAAAGTAAAAATGATGAACATGGTGAACAACGTGAAAATTTGTTTCATACTCATTGTTTGATTGCTAACAAGTTGTGCAATGTGATTGTTGATAGTGGAAGTTGTACCAATGTGGCAAGTACCTTGCTCGTGGAGAAACTAAAATTGCCTACTATCAAACATCCAAAACCGTACAAGTTGCAATGGTTGAATGATAGTGGTGTAGTAAAGGTAAATCAGCAAGTGTTAATTCATTTTTCAATTGGTAGATATGAGGATGAAGTTTGGTGTGATGTGGTACCTATGTATGCTAGTCACATGTTGTTGGGGCGACCATGGCAATATGATCGTAGGGTAACACATGATGGGTTCAAGAACCGTTATTCCTTGATCATAGATGGACAGAAATATCAACTTGGACCGTTGCCTCCGAAGACAATTCTTGAAGACCAGATGCGCATAAAACAACAATATGAGGAGCTTGAGTCTTCATTAACCAAAACATTTGGGAGTGAGCAAGTAAGAGAAAAAGAAAAGATGAGATGAGTGATAAAAATAAGAGTATTGAAAAACACAAGGGGAGAGAAAACAAGGAAGGCTTGAGTGAAAGAAAAATGAGTGTTTATGCCAAAATGAGTGATGTAAAAAAGGCCTTAATCATGAGGCAGCCCTTACTTGTACTTATGTACAAGGATATTTTGATTTCTTCTAACAAAACTGACAAAAGTTTGCCTAGTGTTATTGTTAATCTTTTACAGGAAAATGAGGATATCTTTCTTGAAGAAGTTCCCAATGGTTTGCCACCAATTAGAGGAATTGAGCATCAAATTGATTTCATTCCAGGTGCAAGCATACCAAATAGGCCAGCATATAGATGCAACCCAGAAGAGACCAAGGAAATCCAAAAGCAAGTCGGTGAGCTTATGGAAAAGGGGTATATGCGAGAAAGCATGAGTCCATGTGCAGTTCCTGTTCTTTTGGTGCCTAAAAAGGATGGATCTTGGAGAATGTGTGTTGATTGCAGAGCCATCAACAAAATCACGGATAAAGTATCGACATCCTATTCCTAGGCTAGATGACATGTTAGATGAATTGCATGGTTCTTGTCTATTTTCAAAAATTGATTTGAAATCTGGATATCATCAAATAAGAATGCATGAGGGTGATGAATGGAAAACTGCTTTTAAAACTAAACATGGTTTATATGAATGGTTAGTGATGCCTTTTGGCTTAACTAACGCACCTAGCACTTTTATGAGATTGATGAACCATATTTTTGCGTGCTTACATTGGAATGTTTATAGTGGTTTATTTTGATGATATACTTGTGTATAGCAAAAGTTTAGATGAGCATGTAACACATTTAAAAGCTATTTTTGATGTGCTTAGAAAACAAAAGTTATATGCTAATCTACAGAAATGCACTTTTGCACTAATGAAATTACTTTTCTTGGATATGTTGTAAGCGATAAAGGAATACATGTTGATCAAGAAAAGTAAAAATAATTAAAGAGTGGCCAAAACCCACTAGTGTTAGTGATGTTAGAAGTTTTCATGGTCTTGCTAGCTTTTATAGAAGATTTATTAAAGATTTTTCTACCATTGCTGCACCATTAACTGAATGCATCAAAAGAATATTGAATTCAGATGGGGTAAACAACAAGATGATGCTTTTAACTTGCTTAAAGACAAACTTAGTTCAATACCTTTACTTGCTTTACCTAACTTTGCTAAAACCTTTGAGATTGAGTGTAATGTTAATAGGTATTGGAGGAGTCTTAATGCAAGAAGGTAGACCCATTGCATTCTTTAGTGAAGCTAAATGGAGCAAGTCTTAACTACTCGACATATGATAAAGAATTTTATGCTCTGGTAAGAGTGTTAGAGACATGGCAGCACTATCTTTGGCACAAGGAATTCATTATACATACCGATCATGAGTCTTTGAAATATCTCAAAGGACAAGGAAAGCTAAGTCGTAGGCATGCAAAATGGGTGGAGTTTATTGAATCCTTTCCATACATCATCAAGTACAAACAAGGTAAAGAAAATGTAGTGCGATGTTCTTTCTAGAAGGTATGCTCTAATTTCTAAACTTGATGCAAAATTGTTGGGTTTTGAATACATTAAAGATTTATACAATTCTGACCATGATTTTGCTAATGTTTATGGGGAATGTAAGAAAAGGGGTTTTGATAAGTTCTTTAGACATGATGGTTTTCTTTTCAAAGAAAACAAGCTGTGTTCCTCAATGTTCAATGAGAGAATTACTTGTGAGAGAAGCACATAGTGGAGGTTTAATGGGACATTTTGGAGTTAGAAAAACTTTAGATGTATTAAGTGATCATTTCTTTTGGCCACGCATGAAAAGGGATATTGAGAAATTGTGTGAGAAATGCATCACTTGTAAACAAGCTAAATCTAAAGTAATGCCTCATGGGTTATATACACCCCTTCCTATAGCTAGTGAACCTTGGGTTGATATATCAATGGACTTTGTCTTAGGTTTACCTAGGTCAAAGGAGCGAGAGATTCTATTTTTGTTGTTGTTGATAGGTTTAGCAAGATGGCACATTTCATTCCTTGCCATAAAACAGATGATGCAACACATGTTGCAGGACTATTTTCAAAGAAATTGTGAGGTTACATGACATCCCAAGGACAATTGTGAGTGATAGAGATGTGAAGTTTCTTAGTCACTTTTGGAAAACAGTTTAGAGTAAGTTGGGTACAAGATTATTGTATTCAACCACTTGTCATCCACAAGCAGATGGGCAAGCGGAGGTGGTAAATCGAACTTTATCAACACTTTTGAGGCCATAATTCAAAAAATTTAAAAATTGGGAGGAGTGTTTGCCACATGTGGAGTTTGCTTATAATAGAAGTGTGCATGCTACAACAAATCATTCCCCATTTGAAGTTGTGTATGGGTTCAATCCATTAACTCCTATGGATTTGCTACCTTTACCATTGGAAAAAGCTAATTTGGATGGTAAGCAAAAGCTGAATTTGTAAAAGCATTGCATGAAAAGTTCGAACACAAATTGAAAAGAAAACTCTACAATATAAACAACACAACAAGGTCGAAAACAAGTAGTATTCGAACCTGGTGACTGATTTAGGTACACTTAAGAAAGGAAAGATTTCCCAATCATAGGAAGTCTAAACTAATGCCAAGAGGAGATGGCCCATTACAAGTCCTTCAAAAAATCAATGACAACGCATATAAGCTGGAACTACCAGGTGAGTATGGCAGCGTTAATGCAACATCCAATGCCTCTGATCTATCTTTGTTTGATGTAGGTGATGGAGGCTATGATTAGGGCGAATCCTTTCCAGGAAAGGGAATGATATAAACCAGCAAGTTGATCATAATTCGATTAAAGACCCTTTAACTATTCATGGAGGACCAATGGCGAGCTAAAGCTAAGAGGATGAAAGAAGCCTTAACCTGTTTATTGGAAAACATTTGGAAGGATCAAGCTAGTCAAGACTCGTCAAGATTCTATGGTTGGAAGAAGAGCCTAAAATGGTCAACATGATCATTAGAGAGAAGGACAAATTTGAAGACATCATCTTAAAGAATAAAAGTCCATTCAGCTATGATTACCAAAAATCATGAATTCGAATATGAATGTTATTTAATGCATTCATTCCCTTTGTACTAAGCCTCATACTATATAAATGAGGCTGAATCAAAATGACAGACAATTTGGGAAGTATAACATTTCTTCAACAGTGAGTGTTTTTGTTTTTAAGTTCTTGCATGAACTTTAGAACTTATCAGGCTTTTCTGTGGCGTTCAAACCAAATCTTTGCTTTTCCTTTGACTTATCAGACGTGTTAGTTTGTGGCGTCTTAAGGGAATTCAAAGTGCTATTCTAGTTATTTCATCAATTTTCTATTGATAAGTGATTAGAATAGTTTTCCTTACTTCATTCTTGAACGATCCGCCTTGTTTTCAATTCGTTGGAGGGTGTCAATTTGCATTCCATATGTATCATAGCTCTTTAGCTATCGGGGTATATGGTTGCTAAATTGATGATTTCCATCATTTGGTATCGAAAAGCTCAAGTTTGAGGTTTGCTTATCCATTTATTTGTTAACTTTTAGCTTTCCTATTCTCTTATAATATCCATAATTGCTATTCTTCCTTTCTACTTATTGTTGTGTTTCTTGTGCTATTACTGTTTGTTCTTCATTTTTCTCACTTTATTGTCAAAAAAAAAAAAAAAAAAGAAAGAGCAGAAAGTTCAAAAAAAAAAAAAAGAGAGAAAATCAAAGTAAAAAAAGGAGGAAATCAAGATAAAAAAAAGAGAGGAGAAGATCAAGGTCAAAAAAAAAAAAAAAAGAAAGAAAGAGATCAAAATTAAAAAAAATTATGAATTCAGGGACTTCTTGAAAATTACAGAATTCTATCTTCATAATTTTGAATTCTTGTTTCAGGTTTGGAATTTTTTTATTCCAGAAAATCTTCTTTAATTCATTTGATACTTGAATTCTAATCTTTGCTTATTATTGAAGTGTATTACACACTCCTTTAAACTTGGCTTACATTTTTTTGCTTTATATCAATTTCAATACCCTTGAATTGCCACAATCTGAATTGTTTGTTTAAGTTTCTTAGTTAATCTAAGAACTCAAAGAACAAAACAAGAGGTAAAAGGCAAAGTAGTGAGATCAATATCGAGAAAAAAAAGACATTGTGAAAATACAGTGGAGTGAATCAAATCTTGATGAAACACGTGAGAGAGTGTTGGTGAGGCTATTCTTTGTTTTCAGGTTGCAAATATGTCTAAAGAAAGAGCGAGTTCTTCATCAAATGATCTTTTGCTTCAAGTGCAACAACAATTTGAGCGTATGTTCAAAGTGATAGGAGATATGAGATCATCTAGAAAGGCATGATGATGCAATTAATAGATTGGAAGGTGAACCACGGCGTAGGAGACAGCATTAATGATGAATATAATGATAGAGATGACCTCGGCGACCAAGTCACTCTAATTGGTCAAAATGTTAATCCTCTGAGACAAACTAGGAGGCGTTTTGATGGTGTGGACAGAAACATAGGCAGCATCAAATGAAAATTCCTTCTTTTCAAGGAAAGAATAATCCAGATACTTATTTGGAGTGGGACGAAAAGTGGAGCTAATCTTTGAATGTCACAACTACTCAGAGAAAAAGGTAAAATTAGCTGCTGTTGAATTTTGTGATTATGCTATAATTTGGTGGGATCAATTATGTAAAGACAGGCGTAGAAATGGTGAAAGGCCCGTAGAGACTTGGATAGAGATGAAACAAATCATGAGGAGGAGATTCGTCCCAAGTCATTACTATCGGGATTTGCATCAACGACTGCAAACTTTGACACAAGGTTCCATGAATATCACAAGGAGATGGAGATAGCTATGATAAGGGCTAATGTGGAGAAGACCGTGAGGCTACAATGGCTCGATTCCTAAGTGGATTAAACAAGAACATTGGTGATCTTGTGGAATTACAGCATTATGTGGAGATTGATGATATGGTGAATATGGCCATGAAGATTGAGAGACAACTCAAAAGAAAAGGCACAAGGTATGATTCAAAACCTTAGGGTTCTTCTTCATCTTGAAACCAATTTGAGTAAAAGGATGATAAACCCATTGTTAAGCCTAAAATTGATGGAATTAAAGGCAAAATGAATTTGGCAGCAAGGGTAAAGGTGAGAATCAACCAAATCAAAGTAGAAGTATTAAGTGTTTTAAGTGTCTTGGGCATGGACATATAGCGTGAATGTCCTAATGAGAGTTATGATTCTAAGAGATGGGAATATAGAATCTGAAAGTGAAGAGGATGATGACATTCAGAGGATACTAGTGGCGTAGAATATGCTAAAGGTGAAATTTTGGTTATTCAACGCTTAGTTTACAAAGTAAAAATGATGAACATGGTGAACAACGTGAAAATTTGTTTCATACTCATTGTTTGATTGCTAACAAGTTGTGCAATGTGATTGTTGATAGTGGAAGTTGTACCAATGTGGCAAGTACCTTGCTCGTGGAGAAACTAAAATTGCCTACTATCAAACATCAAAACCAAGTTGCAATGGTTGAATGATAGTGGTGTAGTAGTAAATCAGCAAGTGTTAATTCATTTTTCAATTGGTAGATATGAGGATGAAGTTTGGTGTGATGTGTATGCTAGTCACATGTTGTTGGGAGACCATGGCAATATGATCGTAGGGTAACACATGATGGGTTCAAGAACCGTTATTCCTTGATCATAGATGGACAGAAATATCAACTTGGACCGTTGCCTCAGACAATTCTTGAAGACCAGATGCATAAAACAACAATATGAGGAGCTTGAGTCTTCATTAACCAAAACATTTGGGAGAGCAAGTAAGAGAAAAAGAAAAGATGAGATGAGTGATAAAAATAAGAGTATTAAACACAAGGGGAGAAAACAAGGAAGGCTTGAGTGAAAGAAAAATGAGTGTTTATGCCAAAATGAGTGATGTAAAAAAGGCCTTAATCATGAGGCAGCCCTTACTTGTACTTATGTACAAGGATATTTTGATTTCTTCTAACAAAAACAAAAGTTTGCCTAGTGTTATTGTTAATCTTACAGAAAATGAGGATATCTTTCGAAGAAGTTCCCCTGCCACCAATTAGAGAATTGAGCATCAAATTGATTTCATTCAGTGCAAGCTACCAAATAGGCCAGCATATAGATGCAACCAGAAGAGACCAAGGAAATCCAAAAGCAAGTCGTGAGCTTATGGAAAAGGGTATGTGCAGAAAGCATGAGTCCATGTGCAGTTCCTGTTCTTTTGGTGCCTAAAAGGATGGATCTTGGAGAATGTGTGTTGATTGCAGGATCAACAAAATCACTGATAGGCTATGATTCGACAATCCTTTCCAGAAAGGGGAATGATATAAACCAGCAAGTTGATCATAGTCGATTAAAGACCCTTTAACTATTCATGAGGAAATGAGAGCTAAGCTAAGAGGATGAAAAGCCTTAACCTGATTGGAAAACATTTGGAAGGATCAAGCTAGTCAAGACTCAAATAGATTCTATATTGGAAGAGCCTAAAATGGTCAACATGATCATTGAGAAGGACAAATTTGAAGACATCATCTTAAAGAATAAAAGTCCATTCATTATGATTACCAAAAATCATGAATTCGAATATGAATGTTATTTGCATTCATTCCTTTGTACTAAACCTCATACTATATAAATGAGGCTGAATCAAAATGTAAGACAGACAATTTGGGAAGTCATTTCTTCAACACCATGAGTGTTTTTGTTTTTAAGTTCTTGCATGAACTTTAGAACTTATCAGGCTTTTTCTGCTTGGATCAAACCAAATCTTTGCTTTTCCTTTGACTTATCGACCTGTTAGTTTGTAGCGTCTTAGGGAATTCAAAGTGCTATTCTAAATTATTTCATCAATTTTCTATTGATAAGTGATTAGAATAGTTTTCCTTACTTCATTCTTGAGCGATCCGCCTTGTTTTCAATTGGTTGGAGGGTGTCAATTTGCATTCCATATGTATCATAGCTCTTTAGCTATCGGGTATATGGTTGCTAAATTTATTCCATCATAATGTCTTCCAAAATCCACTTAGGAACTTGCTGTCCCTATCCAAAACAATGGTGCGAGGAACTCCATGAAGTCGAATGATCTCACGGAAGTACAAATCAGCAATGTGAATAGCATGTCGGTCTTATGGCAAGGCACAAAATGAGCCATCTTTGAAAACCGATCGACAACCACCATAATAGCATCTTTTTGTCTTTGAGTCCTTGGTAAACCAAGAGCGAAATCCATGCTTACTTCCCAAGGAACCTCAGGAATTGGCAATGGCGTGTATAATCCTTGTGGAAGAACATGACTCTTGGCTTTGTGACAAGTGACACACACTAAGGATTCTTTGAACATCTCTTGCCATCTTTGGCGGTGAAAGTGCTCTTGTAATAGAGTCAAAGTCTTGTTAACGCCAAAGTGGCCAGCAATTCCACCTCCATGGACTTCTCTAATCAACAACTCCTCGTTGAACTCGAGGAATGCACAACTTGTTGTCCTTGAAGAAAACCTTCTTGGACATGGAAATGATCCACAGCACCTTTTGACATGCTGCAAATATAGAATTAAAGTCCACATCATCCGCATAGAGTTCTTTTATTACCTCGAAGCCGATAAGCTTGGAATCCATCAAGGAGAGCAAAGAATGTCTCGCGATAGTGCATCGCGACAACATTGGATTTTCCTGCTTTATGCTTGATCATGAAGGAGTAGGATTGAAGATATTCAACCCATTTGGCATGCCTCTTATTCAGCTTGTGTTGGCCATTGATGAACTTCAAAGCTTCATGATCCGAATGCAAGACAAACTCCTAGGCAATAAATAGTGGCTCCAATGTTCTAATGCACGAATGATTGCATAGAATTCTTTATCATAAGTGGAGTAATTCAGCCTGGAACCATTAAGCTTTCGCTGAAATAAGCAAGTGGTCGGCCATGTTGAAGTAATACTCCTCAATCCCAACACGGAAGCATCACACTCTACTTCAAAGAGCTTTTCAAAATCAGGAAGTGCAAGCACCGCGGCCTCACACAACTTCAGTTTAATGGTTTCAAAGCTTTGCTGCGCTTCAGTAGTCCACTCAAATGTTTCTCCTTTCAAGCAATCAGTAAGTGGAGCAATAATGGTGCTGAAATTTTTAATGAAGCGCCTATAGAAAGAAGCCAAACCATGACTCCTTACATCATGAACAGATTGGGGAGTTGGCCAGGATTGGATTGCTTCAACCTTGCTTTCGTCCATTTTGATGCCTTCACTTGAGATGACATATCCCAGGAATACAACTCTAGAAGTAAAGAAATGGCACTTCTTGAGATTGCCAAATAGTTGCTGAATGCGCAACTCTTCAAATAGCTTCTTCAAGTGCTGCAAGTGTTCTTCTTCATCTCGGCTATAGACAAGGATGTCATCAAAGTAGACAACAATGAATTTCCCAATAAAAGGCCTTAGAACATGATTCATTAGCCTCATGAATGTGCTAGGAGCATTAGACAAACCGAATGGCATAACAAGCCACTCATAGAGACCTCCTTTGGTCTTGAATGCCGTTTTCCATTCATCTCCTTCCTTCATGCGAATCTGATGGTAACCACTCCGGAGATCTACCTTGAAAAAATAGTGGCACCATGCAATTCATCTAGCATATCATCAAGCCGAGGAATAGGATAACGGTACTTTACCGTTATCTTGTTGATAACACGACTATCCATGCACATTCTCCATGAGCCATCTTTCTTTGGAACTAGAATGGCTGGAGCAGACAAGGACTCAAGCTTTCTTGGACATAGCCTCTAGACACCAACTCATCAACTTGTCGCTGAAGCTCTCTAGTCTCCTCCGGGTTACACCTATAAGCTGGTTTGTTGGGCAATGGTGCTCCGGGCATTAAGTCAATTTGATGCTGAATCTCTCTCTTTGGAGGCAAGTCGAATGGCAATTCTTTAGGGAAGACATCAGCAAATTCATTCAGCAATGGTTTCACCAAAGGGTGAATTAAATCTTCATGGACCGCATTTGCTTCAAGCAAGAGCAATGCAAACAGTTGCCTCTTCTTCAAACAAGTCTCTCGAGTTGGCTTTGCTCAGCGCCACTCCATTCTTCTTATGTTGACCACAATCAACAAGACTTGGAGATAATGGGGTAGAGTGATCTTCTTCTGCCCCAAAAGGATGGAATAGGTGTTCTTGAAGCCATCATGCATAGCCCTCGATCATATTGCCATGGTCTTCCAACAACAAGTGACATGCATCCATAGGGATCACATCACAAGTAATTTCATCTTGATAATGCTTCCCAATTGAAAATGAGATTAAGGCTTGTTTAGTTACCTTAACATCACTTTCCTTGTTCAGCCATTGAAGTTTGTAAGGTTGAGGATGTGTGATTGTTGGCAAACTCAGCTCAATCATAATTGCTGAAGCAACGTTAGTGCAACTTCCACTATCAACAATAACATGGCATACCTTTCCCTTAATCGTACACCGTGTTTGGAAAAGGTTCTCCTTTGTTCCTCCAGAGCCACCAAGTTGGCATTCAGTGCCTTGCGAATCACCCAGGGATCGTCATCATCAGGGTGTTCCACATGCTCTTCTCCTTCTTCAGAATCCCAAATCGGTTCATCCTCTTCAAAATTTGGTTCTTCAACCTCTTTGAGGGTGATAGTGCGCCGATTAGGACATTCGGGAATATGCCCAAAACCTTGGCATTTGAAGCATCGTCTCTCCTTGGAGGTTGTCACGGGCTGGGAATCAACTTTGGTTTTATCCTTCCTTGCTGTAGTCTTCTCAGCTTGAAAAGAAGTGCTCCCTTTGCTGGAAGAAGCCCTCTTCTCAAATGGCTTGTAGGACGACCTCTTGGAAGAGTCTTGCTGCTTCTCCACCTTGTTTGCTAGCTTGCATACATCATTTAAGCTCCAATAGGGTTGTAAATCCACCAAATCAGCAATTGGTTTCTTTAAACCACCCAGATAACGTGCAATGGTTTGCTCATGGGATTCAGTAACATCACACTTAATCATGAGTTGTTCAAACTCAGTGTACTCTTCAACATTCAAGTCATTCTGTTTTAGAGTATGGAGATTTAAGAACATATCTTGCCTGTAATTTTCGGGCACGAATCTCCTTCTCATCTCCTTTTCATCTTCTCCCACGTTCGGATCTTGTTCTTCCCTTCTCTAGCGGAGCTTTAAGATTCTCCCACCATAGGCTCGCGTAATGGCGCAACTTCAAAGCTGCAACCTTCACTTTCTTTTCCTCGAATAGTCTTTAAATTCAAAGACTCTCTCCATGGTGTGTAGCCAATCAATGAAGTCATCAGGTGAAAGTTTACCTTCAAATTCGGAATCTCCACTTTGACATCGGATTTATTCTTGTGATGATTGAATCTGTGATGCCTCCTCCTTGAGACTCCTCACCACTTGAGTTCTCACGGAAAGGATTCTCCTCATCATCACCAAAACTAGCATGAGCGATGTTGCTCCTCTTTGAAAAAGCTGCTCCATTTGGCGTCTCAAATCAGCAATCTCGATAAATCATCAATTAGCAACCATATACCGATAGCTAAAGAGCTATGATACATATGGAATGCAAATTGACACCCTCAACAATTGAAAAAAGGCGGATCGTTCAAGAATGAAGTAAGGAAAACTATTCTAATCACTTATCAATAGAAAATTGATGAAATAACTAGAATAGCACTTTGAATTCCCTTAAGGCATACAAACTAACAGTCTGATAAGTCAAAGGAAAAGCAAAGATTTGGTTTACATACAAGCAGAAAAGCCTGATAAGTTCTAAAGTTCATGCAAGAACTTAAAACAAAACACTCACCGGTGTTGAAGAAATGTTATACTTCCCAAATTGTCTGTCTTACATTTGATTCAGCCTCATTTATATAGTATGAGGCTTAGTACAAAGGAATGAATGCATTAAATAACATTCATATTCCGAATTCATGATTTTTATTAATCATAGCTGAATGGACTTTTATTCTTTAAGATGATGTCTTCAAATTTGTCCTTCTCTCTTAAATCATGTTGACCATTTAGGCTCTTCTTCCAACCATAGAATCTTGACTGAGTCTTGTCTAGCTTCATCCTTCTAAATGTTTTCCAATAAACAGGTTAAGGCTTCTTTCATCCTCTTAGCTTTAGCTCTCGTCATTGGTCCTCCATGAATAGTTAAAGGGTCTTTAATCGCATTATGATCAACTTTGGTTTATATCATTCCCCCTTTCCTGGAAAGGATTAGTCCTCGAATCATAGCCTCCATCACCTACATCAAACAAAGATAGATCAGAAACATTGAATGTTGCATTGCGTTGCCATACTCACCTGGTAGTTCCAGCTTATGCGTTGTCATTGATTTTTTGAAGGACTTGAAATGGACCATCTCCTTTTGGCATTAGTTTAGACTTCCTGTGATTGGGAAATCTTTCCTTTCTTAAGTGTACCCAAACCCAGTCACCAGGTTCGAATACTACTTGTTTTTGACCTTTGTTGTGTTGTTTCTTATATTGTAGAGTTTTCTTTTCAATTTGTGTTCGGACTTTTTCATGCAATGCTTTTACAAATTCAGCTTTTTACCATCCAAATTAGCTTTTTCCAATGGTAAAGGTAGCAAATCCATAGGAGTTAATGGATTGAACCCATACACAACTTCAAATGGGAATGATTTGTTGTAGCATGCACACTTCTATTATAAGCAAACTCCACATGTGGCAAACACTCCTCCCAATTTTAAATTTTTTGAATTATGGCCCTCAAAAGTGTTGATAAAGTTCGATTTACCACCTCCGTTTGCCCATCTGTTTGTGGATGACAAGTGGTTGAATACAATAATCTTGTACCCAACTTACTCCAAAGTGTTCTCCAAAAGTGACTAAGAAACTTCACATCTCTATCACTCAATTGTCCTTGGGATGCCATGTAACCTCACAATTTCTTTGAAAAATAGTCCTGCAACATGTGTTGCATCATCATTTTATGGCAAGGAATGAAATGTGCCATCTTGCTAAACCTATCAACAACAACAAAATAGAATCTCTCCCTCCTTTTGACCTAGGTAAACCTAAGACAAAGTCCATTGATATATCAAGGTTCACTAGCTATAGGAAGGGGTGTATATAACTCTTTAGATTTAGCTTGTTTACAAGTGATGCATTTCTCACACAATTTCTCAATATCCCTTTTCATGTGGCCAAGAAATGATCATACATCTAAAGTTTTTCTAACTCCAAAATGTCCCATTAAACCTCCACTATGTGCTTCTCTCACAAGTAATTCTCTCATTGAACATTGAGGAACACACAGCTTGTTTTCTTTGAAAAGAAAACCATCATGTCTAAGAACTTATCAAAACCCCCTTTTCATGCCCCATAAACATTAGCAAAATGTGAATTGTATAAATCTTTAATGTATTCAAACCCAATAATTTTGCATCAAGTTTAAATTAGAGCATACCTTCTAGAAAGAACATCTGACCACATTTTCTTTACCTTGTTTGTACTTGATGATGTATGGAAAGGATTCAATAAACTCACCCATTTTGCATGCCTCATTAGCTTTCCTTGTCCTTTGAGATATTTCAAGACTCATGATCGGTATGTATAATGAATTCCTTGCCAAAGATAGTGCTGCCATGTCTCTAACACTCTTACGAGCATAAAATTCTTTATCATATGTCGAGTAGTTAAGACTTGCTCCATTTAGCTTCTCACTAAAGAATGCAATGGGTCGACCCTCTTGCATTAAGACTCCTCCAATACCTACTCCACTGTCACACTCAATCTCAAAAGTTTTAGCAAAGTTAGGTAAAGCAAGCAAAGGTGCTGAACTGAGTTTGTCTTTAAGCAAGTTAAAGCATCATCTTGTTGTTTACCCCATCTGAATTCAATATTCTTTTTGATGCATTCAGTTAATGGTGCAGCAATGGTAGAAAAATCTTTAATAAATCTTCTATAAAAGCTAGCAAGACCATGAAAACTTCTAACATCACTAACACTAGTGGGTTTTGGCCACTCTTTAATTATTTTTACTTTTTCTTGATCAACATGTATTCCTTTATCGTTTACAACATATCCAAGAAAAGTAATTTCATTAGTGCAAAAGTGCATTTCTGTAGATTAGCATATAACTTTTGTTTTCTAAGCACATCAAAAATAGCTTTTAAATGTGTTACATCATCTAAACTTTTGCTATACACAAGTATATCATCAAAATAAACCACTATAAATATTCCAATGTAAGCACATAAAATATGGTTCATCAATCTCATAAAAGTGCTAGGTCGTTAGTTAAGCCAAAGGCATCACTAACCATTCATATAAACCATGTTTAGTTTTAAAAACAGTTTTCCATTCATTACCCTCATGCATCCTTATTTGATGATATCCAGATTTCAAATCAATTTTTGAAAATAGACAAGAACCATGCAATTCATCTAACATGTCATCTAGCCTAGGAATAGGATGTCGATGCTTTAGTGATTTTGTTGATGGCTCTGCAATCAACACACATTCTCAAGATCCATCCTTTTTAGGCACCAAGAACAGGAACTGCACATGGACTCATGCTTTCTCGTATATACCCCTTTTCCATAAACTCACTGACTTGCTTTTGGATTTCCTTGGTCTCTTCTGGGTTGCATCTATATGCTGGCCTATTTGGTATGCTTGCACCTGGAATGAAATCAATTTGATGCTCAATTCCTCTAATTGGTGGCAAACCATTGGGAACTTCTTGGAAAGATATCCTCATTTTTATAAAAGATTAACAATAACACTAGGCAAACTTTGTCAGTTTTGTTAGAAGAAATCAAAATATCCTTGTACATAAGTACAAGTAAGGGCTGCCTCATGATTAAGGCCTTTTTACATCACTCATTTTGGCATAAACACTCATTTTCTTTCACTCAAGCCTTCCTTGTTTTCTCTCCTTGTGTTTTTCAATACTCTTATTTTTATCACTCATCTCATCTTTTCTTTTTCTCTCTTACTTGCTCCCTCCCAAATGTTTTGGTTAATGAAGACTCAAGCTCCTCATATTGTTGTTTTATCGCATCTGGTCTTCAAGAATTATCTTGGAGGCAACGGTCCAGTTGATATTTCTGTCCATCTATGATCAAGGAATAACGGTTCTTGAACCCATCATGTGTTACCCTCGATCATATTGCCATGGTCTCAACAACATGTGACTAGCATACATAGGTACCACATCACACCAAACTTCATCCTCATATCTACCAATTGAAAAATGAATTAACACTTGCTGATTTACCTTTACTACACCACTATCATTCAACCATTGCAACTTATGCGGTTTTGGATGTTTGATAGTAGGCAATTTAGTTTCTCCACGAGCAAGGTACTTGCCACATTGGTACAACTTCCACTATCAACAATCACATTGCACAACTTGTTAGCAATCAAACAATGAGTATGAAACAAATTTTCACGTTGTTCACCATGTTCATCATTTTACTTTGTAAACTAAGTGTCGTTGAATAACCAAAATTTCACCTTTAGCATATTCTCGTCACTAGTATCCTGGAATGTCATCATCATCCTCTCTTTCACTTTCAGATTCTATATTCCCATCTCTTAGAATCATAACTCTCTTATTAGGACATTCCGTGCTATATGTCCATGCCCAACTTAAAACACTTAATACTTCTACTTTGATTTGGTTGATTCTCACCTTTACCCTTGCTGCCAAATTCATTTTTGCCTTTAATTCCATCAATTTTAGGCTTAACAATGGGTTTATCATCCTTTTACTCAAATTCGGTTTCCAAGATGAAGAAGAACCGAATAAGGTTTTGAATCATACCTTGTGCCTTTTCTTTTGAGTTGTCTCTCAATCTTCATGGCCATATTCACCATATCATCAATCTCCACATAATGCTGTAATTCCACAAGATCACCAATGTTCTTGTTTAATCCATAGGAATCGAGCCATTGTAGCCTCACGGTCTTCCTCCACATTAGCCCTTATCATGGCTATCTCCATCTCCTTGTGATATTCATCAACGCTCATGGAACCTTGTGTCAAAGTTTGCAGTCGTTGATGCAAATCCCATAGTAATGACTTGGGCGAATCTCCTCCTCATGATTTGTTTCATCTCTATCCAAGTCTCTCTGGCCTTTCACCATTTCTACGCTGTCTTTACATAATTGATCCCACCAAATTATAGCATAATCACAAAATTCAACAGCAGCTAATTTTTTTTTCTCTTGAATAGTTGTGACATTCAAAGATTAGCTCCACTTTTAGTTCCACTCCAAATAAGTATCTGGATTATTCTTTCCTTGAAAAGAAGGAATTTTCATTTTGATGCTGCCTATGTTTATCACCATCAAAACGTCCTCTCCTAGTTTGTCTCGTAGGATTAACATTTTGACCAATTAGAGTGACTTGGTCATCGTCGAGAGTCATCTCTATCATTATATTCATCATGGCGAATGCTGGTTGTCTCCTCGCGTGGTTCACCTTCCAATCTATTAATTGCATCATCATGCCTTTCTAGATGATCTCTTACATCTCCTATCACTTTGAACATACGTTCAAATTGTTGTTACATTGCTTGAAGCAAAAGATCATTTGATGAAGAACTACTTCCTTTTCTTTAGACATATTTGCACCTGAAAAACAAAGTTAGAATAGCCTCACCAACACTCTCTCACGTGTTTCTGAAGATTTGATTCACTCCACTCGTATGTTAACACAATGTTTGGCTTTTTTTTTCTCGATATTGATCTCACTACTCTTGCCTTTTACCTCTTGTTTTGTTCTTTGAGTTCTTAGATTAACTAAGAAACTTAAACAAACAATTCAGATTGTGGCAATTCAAGGGTGAAATTGGATATAAAAGCAAAAAAAAAATGTAAATAAGTTTAAAAGTGTGTAATACACTTCAATAATAAGCAAAGATTAGAATTCAAGTATCAAATGAATAAAAAAAATTTTCTGGAATAAAAAAATTCCAAACCTGAAACAAGAATTCAAAATTATGAAGATAGAATTCTGTAATTTTCAAGAAGTCCCTGAATTCATAATTTTTTTTTATAATTTCGATCTCTTTCTTTCTTTCTTTTTTTGACCTTTGATCTTCTCCTCTCTTTTTATCTTGATTTCCTCTCCTTTTTTTTTACTTTTGATTTTCTCTCTCTTTTTTTTTTGAACTTTCTGCTCTCTTTCTTTTTTTTTTTGACAATAAAGTGAGGGAAAAAAAATGAAGAACAAACAGTAATAGCACAAGAAACACAACAATAAGGAGAAAGGAAGAATAGCAATTATGGATATTGCGATAAGAGAATAGAAAAAAGTTAAAGATAACAAATAAATGGATAAGCCTCAAAAGAGTGCTCACAAATGATGGAAATCATCAATTTAGCAACCATACACTCCGATAGCTAAAGAGCTATGATACATATGGAATGCAAATTGACACCCTCAACAATTGAAAACAAGGCGGATCGTTCAAGAATGAAGTAAAAACTATTCTAATCACTTATCAATAGAAAATTGATGAAATAACTAGAATAGCACTTTGAATTCCTTCATACAAACTCAGTCTGATAAGTCAAAGGAAAAGCAAAGATTTGGTTTGAAGCATACAAGCAGAAAAGCCGATAAGTTCTAAAGTTCATGCAAGAACTTAAAAACAAAACACTCACGTGTTGAAGAAATGTTATACTTCCCAAATTATCTGTCTTTTTTGATTCAGCCTCATTTATATAGTATGAGGCTTAGTACAAAGGAATGAATGCATTAAATAACATTCATATTCCGAATTCATGATTTTTAGTAATCATAGCTGAATGGACTTTTATTCTTTAAGATGATGTCTTCAAATTTGTCCTTCTCTCTTAATGATCATGTTGACCATTTTAGGCTCTTCTTCCAACCATAGAATCTTGACTGAGTCTTGACTAGCTTGATCCTTCCAAATGTTTTCCAATAAGCAGTTAAGGCTTCTTTCTCTTAGCTTTAGCTCTCGTCATTGGTCCTCCATGAATAGTTAAAGGGTCTTTAATCGAATTATGATCAACTTGCTGGTTTATATCACAATCAATGATTGGTTGTTCAAACTCAATCTCCACTTTGACATGATTTGTTGTGATGATTGAATCTGTGATGCCTCCTCCTTGAGACTCCTCACCACTTGAGTTGAAAACATCATCACAATGCTGACGATGTTGTCTTTGATTACCTCCATTTGGCGTCTCAAATCGGCAATCTCTCGCTCCATTGCATAAACAGCTTGTTAAATCAAAACCACGCTGGAACTCAATCGGCCATGAGAATTTTTCTGATAAGTGTTTAGAATGAAGATGGTGATAGAAAAATGCACAAAAGAGTTTCCCAGACGCGCCAAATGATACGAATTGGTTAAGAATAAGGATTGCGGTTTTATTGTGCCACGAGCAAGATAGGTTGATCTTGGAACAGTTAAACCACCACCAGATCGATGAGCAGGATCACCACCAAACTTGGATCTGATACCACCACAGCAAGGATACAAATTCCCAAGAGGCTCACCACGGAATCCACCAAGTGATACAGATGCCTTAATGCAAGAAACTTGCAAAAGATTAACTCTCAATATTCATTCAACCACCCTTACAAATGAGAATATGTCTCATTATATAGAAACTAAATTCAAAAACAACTTGAGAACTACCCAAACAATAAAGACTAACAACACTAACAATACTAACAAGCCTAACAAACTAACAACACTAACAATACTAACAAGTCTAACAAACTAGACTAACAAGTCTAACAAACTTAGTTTACTAATAATAACCAGTAAATATCTACTGAAAGAATATTAAATCACTTAGTAATCTCGGATGCTCATCACCAATAAGCTGAATATGTCACAAATTAATTCCACATAAGCATAGTGACAAGTGGCGCATGAGGAGAATTCAGCATGTTGCAATTTGGTGTAGCGCCATTCAGCAAAGTGTTGAACCAATGCATCACTAGAGGTTTATGATAATATCTTTCATAAATGGAGTGGGATCTTGCAATAGTTCTTCATGTAAGAAGTGATGAAGTTCTCAACTTCGCCTTTTGTTCTTGGGTACCCTAGGAAATTGCTGTTGTAGAAGGGGCTATAATAGGAAGAGTTAAAGTTCCTGATGTATCCTTCTATCCGTGTTTGCAAGCAGTTAATGCTCTTTCTGTTGAAATCCACAGCGACATCACATCTAGCAAGAAACAAGAAACAATTTTAAATTTCTTTCATAAGATCATGCGTTAAAAATAAATCTGCAAAACTACACGTGTAAAGAAGATATCTAGGAGATCATATCTCAATTCCTACACATCTATGGGAGAGGATGAAGGATGTCCTTCTCTCTAAGGTATCCATATCTAGGATTGCACATGCATCTCTCTAGGGAGAACAGATGGCTACCAAAATCACATAGAGCTTTGGTTCCCTTGATAGAGGCTGAAACCCTAATAGATCTTTTGCATTGAACAGATCTCATCATAAGCCTCTTGATTAGTGGGTCTCTACCCAATCATCTCTTATTAGCAATTATTGGGTCTCATCTCAGATCCAATAATTCAGCTTAATGGATATCAGCAGATAGTTGTGGATATCTCATATCCGAACCTCTACTGTTAAAACACCTACCATTTGTGTGTGAATCTCTAGGCCAATATCAGTTGGCCAGTCATCTTATGAATCCTTCGACAGTGAATTATTATCTCATAATTCACCCAACTCATCGATTTTAGCTCCAGGCCATCTGCCTCTAGATGATATAAGGAATTCAATCTTTGGACTTATCTATCCTCTTATCTTATAATCCCTCTCCATCTAATATCCTAGAGACTCTATCGCATGGTGTGTAATGTCTCTCCTAGTCTTACTTGTGGATTCTCAGAGAACCCTTTCTGATCCAATTAGTTCGAAGAATAAGGATTGCGGTTTTTATTGTGCCACGAAAAGAGGATCGATAGGTTGATCTTGGATACAGGTTAAACCACCAAAGATCGATAGAACGGGATCACCACCAAACTTGGATACAGATACCACCACCAAGCAAGGATACAGATTCCCAAGAGGCTCACCACACTCGAATCCACCAAGTGATACAGATGCCTTAATGCAAGAAACTTGCAAAGAGATTAACTCTCAATATTCATTCAATCACACTTACAAATGAGAATATGTCTCATTATATAGAAACTAGATTCAAAACAACTTGAGAACTACCCAAACAATAAAGACTAACAAGCCTAACAAACTAGACTAACAACACTAACAATAACAAGTCTAACAAACTAGACTAACAAGTCTAACAAACTTAGTTTACTAACAATAACCAGTAAATATCTACTTGAAAGAATATTAAATCACTTAGTAATCTCGGCCGCATCACCAATAAGCTGAATATGTCACAAATTAATTCCACATAAGCATAGTGACAAGTGGCGCATGAGGAGAATTCAGCATGTTGCAATTTGGTGTAGCGCCATTCAGCAAAGTGTTGAACCAAATGCATCATCCTCCTTTGCTGGAAAAGATTTGTCCTCAAATCTTCAGGTTCTTTGTCTTCCTCAAATGGAGATAGGTCTTGAACATTGAATGTTCTGAGACATAGGACTCACGGAAGATCGATCTTGTAGGCGTTGTCATTGACTCTTTCTAATACCTTGAAGGGACCTTCAGCTCTAGGCATCAACTTGGACTTGCGTTTGGAGAAACCTCTCCTTTGGAAATGAATCCAAACTAAATCTCAGGCGAAAGATAACAGCTCTTCTATTCTTGTTTGCCTTCCTTTCATAAATCTCATTTTGCCAATTTGAGATTTAATCTTCTCATGTAACTCCTTTATTACCTTGGCTCGCTGGTTAGCTTCTTTGTGCACCAAATCCTTGCTAGGCAAAGGTAGCAAATCGATGGGAGTAAGTGGATTGATGCCATACACAGCTTCAAATGGTGAACATCTTGTAGTGCGACTTGGAACTCTATTGTATGCAAACTCGGCATGAGCAAGCTTCAAGTCCCAATCCTTCTGATTTTTGGACACTAAAGTTCTCAATATAGCTCCCATGCGGTTGACAACCGGTTTGTCCATCTGTTTGAGGATGACAAGAAGTGCTGAACAGAAGCTTCAAGCTTACTCCATAATGTCTTCCAAAATCCACTTAGGAACTTGCTGTCCCTATCCGAAACAATGGTGCGAGGAACTCCATGAAGTCGAATGATCTCTCGGGAGTACAAATCAGCAATGTGAATAGCATCGTCGGTCTTAGGGCAAGGCACAAAATGAGCCATCTTTGAAAACCGATCGACAACCACCATAATAGCATCTTTTTGTCTTTGAGTCCTTGGTAAACCAAGAGCAAATCCATGCTGGCTTCCCAAGGAACCTCAGGAATTGGCAATGGCGTGTATAATCCTTGTGGAAGAACATGACTCTTGGCTTTGTGACAAGTGACACACCGCCTAAGGATTCTTTGAACATCTCTTGCCATCTTTGGCCAGTGAAAGTGCTCTTGTAATAGAGTCAAAGTCTTATTAACGCCAAAGTGGCCAGCAATTCCACCTCCATGGACTTCTCTAATCAACAACTCCTCGTTGAACTCTGAGGAATGCACAACTTGTTGTCCTTGAAGAGAAAACCTTCTTGGACATGGAAATGATCCACAGCACCTTTTGACATGCTGCAAATATAGAATTAAAGTCCACATCATCCATAGAGTTCTTTTATTACCTCGAAGCGATAAGCTTGGAATCCATCAAGGAGAGCAAAGAATGTCTCGCGATAGTGCATCGGCGACAACATTGGATTTTCCTGCTTTATGCTTGATCATGAAGGAGTAGGATTGAAGATATTCAACCCATTTGGCATGCCTCTTATTCAGCTTGTGTTGGCCATTGATGAACTTCAAGCTTCATGATCGAATGCAAGACAAACTCCTAGGCAATAAATAGTGGCTCCAATGTTCTAATGCACGAATGATTGCATAGAATTCTTTATCATAAGTGGAGTAATTCAGCCTGGAACCATTAAGCTTTTGCTGAAATAAGCAAGTGGTCGGCCATGTTGAAATGTCTCCTCCAATCCCAACACCGGAAGCATCACACTCTACTTCAAAGAGCTTTTCAAAATCAGGAAGTGCAAGCACCGGGGCCTCACACAACTTCAGTTTAATGGTTTCAAAGCTTTGCTGTGCTTCAGTAGTCCACTCAAATGTTTCTCCTTTCAAGCAATCAGTAAGTGGAGCAATAATGGTGCTGAAATTTTTAATGAAGCGCCTATAGAAAGAAGCCAAACCGTGAAAACTCCTTACATCATGAACAGATTGGGAGTTGGCCAATTGGATTGCTTCAACCATGCTTTCGTCCACTTTGATGCCTTCACTTGAGATGACATATCCCAGGAATACAACTCTAGAAGTAAAGAAATGGCACTTCTTGAGATTGCCAAATAGTTGCTGAATCGCAACTCTTCAAATAGCTTCTTCAAGTGCTGCAAGTGTTCTTCTTCATCTCGGCTATAGACAAGGATGTCATCAAAGTAGACAACAATGAATTTCCCAATAAAAGGCCTTAGAACATGATTCATTAGCCTCATGAATGTGCTAGGAGCATTAGACAAACCGAATGGCATAACAAGCCACTCAGAGACCTCCTTTGGTCTTGAATGCCGTTTCCATTCATCTCCTTCCTTCATGCGAATCTGATGGTAACCACTCCGGAGATCTACCTTGGAAAAAATAGTGGCACCATGCAATTCATCTAGCATATCATCAAGCCGAGGAATAGGATAACGGTACTTTACCGTTATCTTGTTGATAACGACTATCCATGCACATTCTCCATGAGCCATCTTTCTTTGGAACTAGAATGGCTGGAGCAGACAAGGACTCAAGCTTTCTTGGACATAGCCTCTAGACACCAACTCATCAACTTGTCGCTGAAGCTCTCTAGTCTCCTCCGGTTACACCTATAAGCTGGTTTGTTGGGCAATGGTGCTCCGGGCATTAAGTCAATTTGATGCTGAATCTCTCTCTTTGGAGGCAAGCCGAATGGCAATTCTTTAGGAAGACATCAGCAAATTCATTCAGCAATGGTTTCACCAAAGGGTGAATTAAATCTTCATGGACCGCATTTGCTTCAAGCAAGAGCAATGCAAACAGTTGCCTCTTCTTCAAACAAGTCTCTCGAAGTTCGGCTTTGCTCAAAAAGCTGCCAGCAACTCCATTCTTCTTATGTTGACCACAATCAGCAAGACTTGGAGATAATGGGGTAGAGTGATCTTCTTCTGCCCCAAAAGGATGGAATAGGTGTTCTTGAAGCCATCATGCATAGCCCTGCGATCATATTGCCATGGTCTTCCAAACAACAAGTGACATGCATCCATAGGGATCACATCACAAGTAATTTCATCTTGATAATGCTTCCCAATCGAAAATGAGATTAAGGCTTGTTTAGTTACCTTAACATCACTTTCCTTGTTCAGCCATTGAAGTTTGTAAGGTTGAGGATGTGTGATTGTTGGCAAACTCAGCTTCTCAATCATAATTGGAAGCAACGTTAGTGCAACTTCCACTATCAACAATAACATACCTTTCCCTTGATCGTACACCGTGTTTGGAAAAGGTTCTCCTTTGTTCCTCCATAGCCACCAAGTTGGCATTCAGTGCCTTGCGAATCACCGAGTTCGCCATCATCAGGATGTTCCACATGCTCTTCTCCTTCTTCAGAATCCCAAATCGGTTCATCCTCTTCAAAATTTGGTTCTTCAACCTCTTTGAGGGTGATAGTGCGCCGATTAGGACATTCGGAAGCAATATGCCCAAAACCTTGGCATTTGAAGCATCGTCTCTCCTTGGAGGTTGTCACGGGCTGGGAATCAACTTTGGTTTTATCCTTCCTTGCTGTAGTCTTCTCAGCTTGAAAGAAGTGCTCCCTTTGCTGGAAGAAGCCCTCTTCTCAAATGGCTTGTAGGACGACCTCTTGGAAGAGTCTTGCTGCTTCTCCACCTTGTTTGCTAGCTTGCATACATCATTTAAGCTCCAATAGGGTTGTAAATCCACCAAATCAGCAATTGGTTTCTTTAAACCACCCAGATAACGTGCAATGGTTTGCTCATGGGATTCAGTAACATCACACTTAATCATGAGTTGTTCAAACTCACAGTGTACTCTTCAACATTCAAGTCATTCTGTTTTAGAGTATGGAGTTTTAAGAACATATCTTGCCTGTAATTTTAGACACGAATCTCCTTCTCATCTCCTTTTCATCTTCTCCCACGTTCGGATCTTGTTCTTCCCTTCTCTAGCGAGCTTTAAGATTCTCCCACCATAGGCTCGTAATGGCGCAACTTCAAAGCTGCAACCTTCACTTTCTTTTCCTCCGAATAGTCTTTAAATTCAAAGACTCTCTCCATGGTGTGTAGCCAATCAATGAAGTCATCGGTAAAGTTTACCTTCAAACTCGGAATCTCCACTTTGACATCGGATTTATTCTTGTGATGATTGAATCTGTGATGCCTCCTCCTTGAGACTCCTCACCACTTGAGTTCTCACGAAAAGGATTCTCCTCATCAGCACCAGAACTAGCATGAGGCGATGTTGCTCCTCTTTGATTTAAGAGCTGCTCCATATGGCGTCTCAACTCAGCAATCTCTCCCTCCATTCGCATAGAACGAGCTTGTTCAAATGTCAAACCACGCTGGAACTTCGGCCATGTGTATAGTGAAGATGGGGTTTCGGGTATGTAAGTGTTTAGGGGAATGAAGATGGTGTATAGAAGAAATGCACAAAAGGAACCGCGTTTCCACATGGCGCCAAATGATGCGAATTGGTTCGCAAAAAAATAAGGATTGCGGTTTTATTGTGCCACGAGCAAGAGGATCGATAGGTTGATCTTGGATACAGGTTAAACCACCACCAAAGATCGATAGAGCAGGATCACCACCAAACTTGGATACAGATACCACCACCAAGCAAGGATACAGATTCCCAGAGGCTCACACTGAATCCACCAAGTGATACAGATGCCTTAATGCAAGAAACTTGCAAAGAGATTAACTCTCAATATTCATTCAACACCCTTACAAATGAGAATATGTCTCATTATATAGAAACTAGATTCAAAACAACTTGAGAACTACCCAAACAATAAAGACTAACAAGACTAACAAACTAACTAACAACTAACAATACTAACAAGTCTAACAAACTAGACTAACAAGTCTAACAAACTTAGTTTACTAACAATAACCAGTAAATATCTACTTGAAAGAATATTAAATCACTTAGTAATCTCGGATGCTCCATCACCAATAAGCTGAATATGTCACAAATTAATTCCACATAAGCATAGTGACAAGTGGCGCATGAGGAGAATTCAGCATGTTGCAATTTGGTGTAGCGCCATTCAGCAAAGTGTTGAACCGAAATGCATCACTTCTCTCATTCAGATAATCTTGGCATTTGTTAGCAAGAACATATGGGATATTACTCTCATGATAGAGCGCTGATTATTGATCAATAGCCCTCGTAAGGTTCACCATCCCAAACTTGTACTAGATCACTTTGACCATAAGTTGTCAAAGAGTGATCTTCACTGAGACTTGATGCTCAAGTCAAACAAGATATTAGGCAATGGAATTGGTATCGCGAGTATCAAACCATCAATTCCATAAAGCGGATTAATCAGAACTTATTCTCTAATACACCTGTTGTAATGAGTGTAGATAGCTATGGCAGAATCATCCTTATGAACAGACAGGTATTGCACAGTCTCAAGTTATCTAATATTATTCTCATAACATATGAAGATAATTTGTCTATGTTTAAAATGTCTCATTATATGATCTTATCCATTCATTCACAAATCCAAGAACATCACTAACAACCTAAGATAAAGTGATAAAATGCCTAATAATAAGCAAAGAGATAAAGTGCATATTAAGTCACAAGTGCCATCACTCATTTGATTGGCTTGTAGCACATATGACTAGCAATCTCCATGACCTAAAGAATCACCAAATATATCATTGACCTCTTGACAAAGATAATTGAGTCAATGGCTTTGTTAGATTTGCAATATGTCTTGGATGGAACTTTTTCCATTACTATATCTTTGCCACAATCTCTCTAATAAGTGAATCTCGAACATTCTGATGAGAGGGTTCCCTTATTTGAGTTGCTCCATTTTGTCACATTTAATCATTGTTACGATCAGATCTTGATGAACTTCTTCATCAAATTCCTTTGCTGCCTCTGTGCAATATATTCCGCTCTATGGTTGAGTCAGCAATAGTGTCTTGCTTAATCTTAGATACTACTCCTCCATTGGGTGAACACATACCTGAATTAGACTTCCTATCATCGACATTGAATGGAGCTCGATTTTAGCTTAACTTGGCTACTACTCATATGAAAGATCATTAATCCTTCTCAATCTTGGATACATTTTCTTTTCTTGCTCCAATATCTAGATATCACCAACAAGCCATAAGCATGTGTATATCAGGTAGTACAAGCATAGCATATGATGAACTATCGCTGATGCATAGCAGTATCATATCCATGTGATCTTCAGATTTGGGGATATACTCCAAGTGATATTCCATTCTCTTTGAATGAGACCTCTCTGGAATTTTCAGCCAAATCTTTTGACAATGGTGTCTATGTACCTAGATTGGGACAAGCCAAGCATCTCCTTGGATCTATCTCTATAGATTCATCCCTAATATGCATGAATCCCTAAGTCATTCATAGTCATGAATAACCAAGTCTTTACTATGGAGAGAGCATTCCTACATCATTTGATCAAGATGTCATCCACATATAATACCAAAAGGTGATATCTCTCACTTAATGTACAACAAGGTTTATCTTGTTTTGAGTCATAAGATCTGATCGCCTCAAATCTTATGTTCCAACTTGGGAAGCTTCTTCAATCCATAATTAGACCTAAGTAACTGCACAATCTCATTATAATCACGAATTTGGTGATCAAACATTCCTCGAGTTACCAATGAGAATCTTTGATGTCCATTTGCATATCTCTTAATCATAGTGTGCTACAATAGCCATAGAATTGAATATCTTAGCATACTTGAGGATGTCATAGTCAACCTTTTGCCTTTGATGATTTAGCCACTAGCCTTGCTTTATAGGCTCACCTTTCCATCTACTTTAATCTTCTTTTTGAAGATCCACTTGCAACAATGGGTACAATATCTCAGTGCATTCTAGGTTCCAAAGTTGGAGACATGAAATCATTTCTGAATTCATGGCTTCTTGCCATTTCAGCTATGCTCATAAGTCCTCGAGGAGGATCAATATCCTCAACATCCTCTCTTGATTGTCACAATCTCTTGGAGATGGAATACTCTATCGGACCTACATAAAGTTGGAACATGTGTTAGGTATCTAAACATATTCTGGAATGATGCTTGAGCTAAGTTCTCAATCTAAACAACTTTTATCATGCTCCATATCTCCAAAAAGAATGAGTTCCTTCAAAGAATTACTGCTCTCTTCTACAAAAGATTTTGGTCCTCTGATAGAAATAATACCCATAAGTTTTCTTTGGTATCCACGAACTTGTTCCATCTAGATTCTAAGATTTGCTCTTTGCAAATTTTAACAATAAGATCGAATCTTCCCATTCCAATCTTATATACATCACTGATTTAGTTGAAATCCTGTTTAGAAGGTAAAATCTCTAACATATTCCCAGAATGAGATTAGGTGGAAAGATCATGGAATGACCATGTCTAATAGGTGTGATTCCTCTTTTGATATACCATTGAAGCTATGGTGTATAAGGAGGTGTCCATTGAATAAGACTCATAGTCTTTGAGGAACTGGGTGAACTTTATACTCAAGAACTCACTTGATCTAATGATTTTAATCTTTCTCTGTCCATTCTGCCTCTTAGACTCAACACTCATGAGTGTGAAGCTATTTCTAGCATAAATAAACCATTATGTAGTTCTGATGCATTCGGTTCAACACTTTGCTGAATGGCGCTACAAATTGCAACATGCTGAATTCTCCTCATGCCACTTGTCACTATGCTTATGTGGAATTAATTTGTGACATATTCAGCTTATTGGTGATCGAAAATCGAGATTACTAAATGATTTAATATTCTTTGAAGTAGATATTTACTGGTTATTGTTAGTAAACTAAGTTTGTTAGACTTGTTAGTCTAGTTTGTTAGACTTAGTATTGTTAGTGTTGTTAGTCTTGTTAGTCTTTATTGTTTGGGTAGTTCTCAAGTTGTTTTGAATCTAGTTTCTATATAATGAGACATATTTTCATTTGTAAGGGTGGTTGAATGAATATTGAGAGTTAATCTCTTTTGCAAGTTTCTTGCATTAAGGCATCTGTATCACTTGGTGGATTCAGTGTGGTGAGCCTCTTGGGAATCTGTATCCTTGCTTGGTGGTGGTATCTGTATCCAAGTTTGGTGGTGATCCGTTCTATCGATCTTTGGTGGTGGTTTAACCTGTATCCAAGATCACCTATCGATCCTCTTGCTCGTGACAATAAAAGAATCCTTATTCTTTTTGCGAACAATTCGCATCATTTGGCGGTCTGTGGGAAAGCAGCGGTTCCTTTTGCATTTCTTCTATACACCATCTTCATTCTAAAGACATACAAACCCCATCTTCACTATACACATGGAGCGAGTTTGGCGTGGTTTGACATTTGAACAAGCTCGTTCTATGCGAATGGGCTTGCTGATTTGAGGCGTCAAATGGAGCAGCTTTTAAATCAAAGAGGAGCAACATCGTCTCATGCTAGTTCTGGTGATGATGAGGAGAATCCTTTCGTGAGAACTCAAGTGGTGAGAGTCTCAAGGGAGGAGCATCACAGATTCAATCATCATAAGAATAAATCCGATGTCAAAGTGGAAATTCGGAGTTTGAAGGTAAACTTTCATGAACTTCATTGATTGGCTACCATGGAGAGAGTCTTTGAATTTAAAGACTATTCGGAGGAAAAGAAAGTGAAGGTTGCAGCTTTGAAGTTGCGCCATTACGCGAGCCTATGGTGGGAGAATCTTAAAGCTCGGCGTGCTAGAAGGAAGAGCAAGATCGACGTGGGAGAAGATGAAAAGGGAGATGAGAAGAGATTATGAAAATTACAAAGATATGTTCTTAAAACTCCATACTCTAAAACAGAATGACTTGAATGTTGAAGAGTACACTCGTGAGTTTGAACAACTCATGATTAAGTGTGATGTTACTGAATCCATGAGCAAACCATTGCCCGTTATCTGGGTGGTTTAAAGAAACCAATTGCTGATTTGGTGGATTTACAACCCTATTGGAGCTTAAATGATGTATGCAAGCTAGCAAACAAGGTGGAGAAGCAGCAAGACTCTTCCAAGAGGTCGTCCTACAAGCCATTTGAGAAGAGGGCTTCTTCCAGCAAAGGAGCACTTCTTTTCAAGCTGAGAAGACTACAGCAAGGAAGGATAAAACCAAAGTTGATTCCCAGCCCGTGACAACCTCCAAGGAGACGATGCTTCAAATGCCAAGGTTTTGGGCATATTGCTTCGAATGTCCTAATCACTATCACCCTCAAAGAGGTTGAAGAACCAAATTTTGAGAGGATGAACCGATTTGGGATTCTGAAGAAGGAGAAGAGCATGTGGAACATCCGATGATGGCGAACTCCTGGTGATTGCAGGCACTGAATGCCAACTTGGTGGCTATGGAGGAACAAAGGAGAACCTTTTCCAAACACGATTATGCGATCGAAAGGTATGCCATTATTGTTGATAGTGCACTAACTGCTTCAGCAATTATGATTGAAGCTGAGTTTGCCAACAATCACACATCCTCAACCTTACAAACTTCAATGGCTGAACAAGGAAAGTGATGTTAAGGTAACTAAACAAGCCTTAATCTCATTTTCAATTGGGAAGCATTATCAAGATGAAATTACTTGTGATGTGATCCTATGGATGCATGTCACTTGTTGTTTGGAAGACCATGGCAATATGATCGCAGGGCTATGCATGATGGCTTCAAGAACACCTATTCCATCCTTTTGGGGCAGAAGAAGATCACTCTTACCCCATTATCTCCAAGTCTTGCTGATTGTGGTCAACATAAGAAGAATGGAGTTGCTGGCCGCTTTTGAGCAAAGCCGAACTTGAGAGACTTGTTTGAAGAAGAGGCAACTGTTTGCATTGCTCTTGCTTGAAGCAAATCACGGTCCATGAAGATTTAATTCACCCTTTGGTGAAACCATTGCTGAATGAATTTGCTGATGTCTTCCCTAAAGAATTGCCATTCGGCTTGCCTCCAAAGAGAGAGATTCAGCATCAAATTGACTTAATGCCCGGAGCACCATTGCCCAACAAACCAGCTTATAGGTGTAACCCGGAGGAGACTAGAGAGCTTCAGCGACAAGTTGATGAGTTGGTGTCTAGAGGCTATGTCCAAGAAAGCTTGAATCCTTGCTCCGTTCCAGCCATTCTAGTTCCAAAGAAAGATGGCTCATGGAGAATGTGCATGGATAGCCGTGCCATCAACAAGATAACGGTAAAGTACCGTTATCCTATTCCTCGGCTTGATGATATGCTAGATGAATTGCATGGTGCCACTATTTTTCCAAGGTAGATCTCGAATTGGTTACCATCAGATTCGCATGAAGGAAGGAGATGAATGGAAAACGGCATTCAAGACCAAAGGAGGTCTCTATGAGTGGCTTGTTATGCCATTCGGTTTGTCTAATGCTCCTAGCACATTCATGAGGCTAATGAATCATGTTCTAAGGCCTTTTGGGAAATTCATTGTTGTCTACTTTGATGACATCCTTGTCTATAGCGAGATGAAGAAGAACACTTGCAGCACTTGAAGAAGCTATTTGAAGAGTTGCGCATTCAGCAACTATTTGGCAATCTCAAGAAGTGCCATTTCTTTACTTCTAGAGTTGTATTCCTGGGATATGTCATCTCAAGTGAAGGCATCAAATGGATGAAAGCAAGGTTGAAACAATCCAATCCTGGCCAACTCCCAATCTGTTCATGATGTAAGGAGTTTTCATGGTTTGGCTTCTTTCTATAGGCGCTTCATTAAAAATTTCAGCACCATTATTGCTCCACTTACTGATTGCTTGAAAGGAGAAACATTTGAGTGGACTACTGAAGCGCAGCAAAGCTTTGAAACCATTAAACTGAAGTTGTGTGAGGCCCGGCTGCTTGCACTTCCTGCTTTTGAAAAGCTCTTTGAAGTAGAGTGTGATGCTTCGGTGTTGGGATTGGAGGAGTATTACTTCAACATGGCCGACCACTTGCTTATTTCAGCGAAAAGCTTAATGGTTCCAGGCTGAATTACTCCACTTATGATAAAGAATTCTATGCAATCATTCGTGCATTAGAACATTGGAGCCACTATTTATTGCCTAGGGAGTTTGTCTTGCATTCGGATCATGAAGCTTTGAAGTTCATCAATGGCCAACACAAGCTGAATAAGAGGCATGCCAAATGGGTTGAATATCTTCAATCCTACTCCTTCATGATCAAGCATAAAGCAGGAAAATCCAATGTTGTCGCCGATGCACTATCGCGGAGACATTCTTTGCTCTCCTTGATGGATTCCAAGCTTATCGGCCGAGGTAATAAAAGAACTCTATGCGGATGATGTGGACTTTAATTCTATATTTGCAGCATGTCAAAAAGGTGCTGTGGATCATTTCCATGTCCAAGAAGGTTTTCTCTTCAAGGACAACAAGTTGTGCATTCCTCAGAGTTCAACGAGGAGTTGTTGATTAGAGAAGTCCATGGAGGTGGAATTGCTGGCCACTTTGGCGTTAACAAGACTTTGACTCTATTACAAGAGCACTTTCACTGGCCAAAGATGGCAAGAGATGTTCAAAGAATCCTTAGGCGGTGTGTCACTTGTCACAAAGCCAAGAGTCATGTTCTTCCACAAGGATTATACACGCCATTGCCAATTCCTGAGGTTCCTTGGGAAGCTGTAAGCATGGATTTCGTTCTTGGTTTACCAAGGACTCAAAGACAAAAAGATGCTATTATGGTGGTTGTCGATCGGTTTTCAAAGATGGCTCATTTTGTGCCTTGCCATAAGACCGGCGATGCTATTCACATTGCTGATTTGTACTTCCGTGAGATCATTCGACTTCATGGAGTTCCTCGCACCATTGTTTTGGATAGGGACAGCAAGTTCTAAGTGGATTTTGGAAGACATTATGGAGTAAGCTTGATGCGAAGCTTCTGTTCAGCACTTCTTGTCATCCTCAAACAGATGGACAAACCGAAGTTGTCAACCGTACCATGGGAGCTATATTGAGAACTTTAGTGTCCAAAAATCAGAAGGATTGGGACTTGAAGCTTGCTCATGCGAGTTTGCATACAATAGAGTTCCAAGTCGCACTACAAGATGTTCACCATTTGAAGCTGTGTATGGCATCAATCCACTTACTCCCATCGATTTGCTACCTTTGCCTAGCAAGGATTTGGTGCACAAAGAAGCTAACCAGCGAGCCAAGGTAATAAAGGAGTTACATGAGAAGATTAAATCTCAAATTGCGAAGCAAAATGAGATTTATGAAAGGAAGGCAAACAAGAATAGGCGAGCTGTTATCTTTCGCCCTGGAGATTTAGTTTGGATTCATTTCCGAAAGGAGAGGTTTCCTCCAAAGCGCAAGTCAAGTTGATGCCTAGAGCTGAAGGTCCCTTCAAGGTATTAGAAAGAGTCAATGACAACGCCTACAAGATCGATCTTCCTGGTGAGTCCCATGTCTCAGCAACATTCAATGTTCAAGACCTATCTCCATTTGAGGAAGACAAAGAACCTGAAGATTTGAGGACAAATCTTTTCCAGCAAAGGAGGATGATGCATTTCGGTTCAACACTTTGCTGAATGGCGCTACACCAAATTGCAACATGCTGAATTCTCCTCATGCGCCACTTGTCACTATGCTTATGTGGAATTAATTTGTGACATATTCAGCTTATTGGTGATCGGGAGCATCCGAGATTACTAAGTGATTTAATATTCTTTCAGTAGATATTTACTGGTTATTGTTAGTAAACTAAGTTTGTTAGACTTAGTCTAGTTTGTTAGACTTGTTAGTATTGTTAGTGTTGTTAGTCTTGTTAGTCTTTATTGTTTGGGTAGTTCTCAAGTTGTTTTTGAATCTAGTTTCTATATAATGAGACATATTCTCATTTGTAAGGGTGGTTGAATGAATATTGAGAGTTAATCTCTTTTGCAAGTTTCTTGCATTAAGGCATCTGTATCACTTGGTGGATTCCGAGTGTGGTGAGCCTCTTGGGAATCTGTATCCTTGCTTGGTGGTGGTATCTGTATCCAAGTTTGGTGGTGATCCCGTTCTATCGATCTTTGGTGGTGGTTTAACCTGTATCCAAGATCAACCTATCGATCCTCTTGCTCGTGGCACAATAAAACCGCAATCCTTATTCTTTTGCGAACCAATTCGTATCAGTTCCTCTCATGATGATCTCATCATCTAATATTATTGAACAACCATTGTTCTCAAAAACTAATTTATATCCATTAACTATCAAACATGAAATAGAAATAATATTTTTGATAATAGAAGGAACATAATAGCATGCATCTAATGCAATAATAGCTCCACCAAGCAGATGTAAGGTGACCTTGCCAATAGCCACTGCAGCAACCTTTGCTCCATTGCCCATCTTAAGGTCCATCTCGCCTCTGTTCAATCTCCTAGGTCCTACCAGAACCTGCAACGAATTACAGATATGATAAGCACTCCCGGTATCCAATACCCATGTGTTATCATAAGATTCTGACAAATGGAGACTGATCATGAATGTACCTGAAGCTTCTGTTTCGCCTGCTCTGTAAGGTACTCTTTTTAGTTCCTCTTCCAGCGCCCATCTTTATTACAGTGGAAGCAATAGCCTTTGTCCTTTGTTAGGTCTTTCTTGGCAACCTTTGCCTTACCCATTTTGCCCTTGCCCTTGCCCTTCTTAAGGGTCTTCTCAGCCTTCCTTTTCTTTTTGGTCTCACTAGTATAGAGAACTAGCTTCTCTTTCTTGATGGTGCTCTCTGCTTCTCTCAATATATTAAGGAGCTCTGGGAGGGTCACCTCAAGTTTGTTCATATTAAAATTTATTATGAACTGAGAAAAGGAATTTGGTAGGGACTGAAGCACAAGATCCACACACAGGTTATCCTCTAGGACCATTCCTAAACCTGTGAGTTTCTCGATCCACTCAATCATCTTAAGGACATGGTTCTGAACCGGTGTCCCCTTAGTCATCCACATAAAGGATTTGAAAGCGATATTTTTCTGAAATAAAAGATGTAGCAGAAATAAATAACTTACAGACTTTGCAGAAATTTAAACAATTAAAATAAGGACTTCTATCTTAATGTATTCCCACTAATTTTTCATGAGACACACAACACTCTCCGGTATGTGAATCGGAGACCCTCGACAGATCTCTAGTGGGGATCAGGATTCAATCGGCGTCTTAACATAATCTTGAGGGACTCGACCAATCACGTTAAGCCCATAAAGGTAGGCAACTCTTGCCAATCACAACTCCTTGTGATTCCCATCCTGTTCGGCCTCCGAACCACCATGGCCTCGAGGGACTCGACCAACCATGATGTTCGGTTAAGTCATCACCATCGTTACCAGATGAGTCTGATTCGGTGATATACTCTCGAGGGACTCGACCAAGCATACCATGTCCTCAGGTCACCAATGACATCTCTATATCGTAGATAAGATAGCGAAACTGCGATATAGGTGAGTCTCAAGGGACTCGACCAACTCAACCTACACCGGGAATCGGTTCCTAGCTATAATGATGGAAGGCCATGTGGGTTAATCTAATTGTCTCATGTTTATTAACTTAATATTATTAATGGAGAGGATTTTTGATTTGATCTCCTAACATAATGTATCACATATACATATTTAATATATATATCTACATAGCAT